>JAKRRZ010001332.1:0-11923 GCA_022627015.2 Podosphaera aphanis
TATCTGCAAATGAAATCTGAGTATGAGTGTTCCAAAAACGTCAAAATGAGTCATTCTATGAGAAACACACCTTCCGTAATCATACGTGTCATAGCTTCAGGCTGCATACACAAGAATGATTTAAAAATTATAAAAAAAAAAAAAAAAGATCTCCTCCAGCGAGTCAAAGCGAGAATCTGTTTCCCACGGGATTGTTTAATGTGCCGTCCTCGTACATGTAGATAGATATCTCGGGATCGCATCCCCGCCGAGTTTCCCTCAATGCGCTCGGGTGATTTGCGTCACGAAGTGATCGAGGTGCGGGTGCGGGATTGCCGCTCGACCGGGCGTTGACCAGCGGCCACAACCGGATGGGAGATGACCACCACCACATGAGAGACTCACCTGCGGCGCTCGTGCGATCCGGCGGGTCCCAGAGCAGAAGCTCGCGATCGCCGGCCCGTCCTCGTCGTCGTCGAAAAAAAGCAGCACTGCCTCACACGGCATCCGAGCTTCATTCAACCCCGAACGAGATCTCGCGCGGATACCCACGATGACAATGTGCGGTCTTCCCACCGCAAGCAAGCAACTGCACGCCTTCATCGCGCACCCGGGACCCGAAGCGATCGAGACGCGCGTCAAATGCACTTACCATACGTCACGCGCACCGTTGTAGCTTGCCCGGATCTGAGCCGAGGTTCGTCTGAAGAGGAATATGACAGGTTGGGTCGGTATCACCCGAGAAACTAGCAGCAGCAGTCGTAGTCGTAGACTTTGTACGTCCAGAGAACAGCATTGCATAGGACATTTGATTTCCACACAGAAAAGCGACTAATTTGTATGCTAAGTAATACATGGATTCAGACTGACTCCGCCGTAGTATAACGAGAGTCGCCGGGCGGAGCCTGTGATTGGTTTTCAACCCGGCCCGAGTCGGAAGAAGTGCGCGCACATGTACATGTGTGTGTAGCTTAGATTCGGATGTACAAGTATCGCACTGATCCGTAGATCAACTGCACAAAACGTGCAGATGTCCACTAAATCCACCACTCCGCGCGACGACGATGAAGGTGTCTAGGGTGCCAGGTGCCTCGCTACTAATTAATCTAATTACTTTCTCATCCACTTTCTTCAATCCTGAAACTGCCATGAGTAAATGGTACCGCACGCCTCGTCCCGCCCCGCCCCAATTTCGGACCATCGCTGAAGCTGTTAACCCCGCTCCGTTCCAAGACCCCATAGTTTGGTTTGTATCGGCTAGTGCGCAATCGATCAGTAGTAGTAGTAAGTGCTACCTTGAGGCATATCGGAATGAAAATCGGTCTCCCCATCATCTGGGTTCACCGAGGCTGTGCTAGTCTGTCCTAGGTGGGACCCGGTCGTCGAAATCGTCGGTGAATGGCGCCTCAGAGCCTCTTGCCACCGCAAGGGAACGCGCTCTCTCGCGCCTAAATATGCGGGTGTCGCACCTCTGATCTCGAACACGGCTTGTATGAATATGGCCGTTAATACAACGATCATAAAGCTGAGCCACGCGGCATTGGCTTTCGTTGCGATCCTGAAAGGCGGGTTGACCACGTAGCGAGGGGTTTTATTTTTATCGTCTCGCGCGGCGAGGGGAATGGGATGGAGTGTTAAGGTGTGCACCGCGACTGTGTTACAGATTCCCACACTGGCCAAGCGGACCACTCTCGTTGACGCAAACATTGAATCCGCTAATACTGATTGAGGGTTTGAGAAAGCGATCGCAGTAATCTGTAGTGGATGGACGTCTCGAAACGAGCGGAATCGGGCAAAATTTGATAGCTTTGAGACTCCATTCTCGATCGTGGCATCAATTCTGAATAGATAGAGAGACTTGTCGTGGCCTGCCACGGCAATGAGAAATTGTGATTGGTCCGGGAATTTGCCTGGCTGTTGGGGAGGATTTAAATCTGCTACGGTGAGTCCTGTGGCCTTGGTAACACGGCTGGGAAGATGGATATTCTGGGCAAGACGGCCTTGGCCTTTCCCACCCGAAGGAATACCCAGAATTTGAAGCATAACGCCACGATTTCCATAATAGTTCACAAGTAAGATGAGGTAATCCTTGGTGAGCCATCGCAGCGCTCTAATAGTTGTACTTTTAGAGACTCGACGGTCAAGCGGCGGTGCGTCAAGATATATGCAATCCGAATCTTCGTTTTCAACCACTGCTGGAATCTTCTTGGTGTAAACGGCGTACTCATCACAGTAGGCAAGCTGATAGTCAGTCGCGCTAATCTGGATAAGATCAACATCCATAGTTTCTCTGGTACTCCGTAGACGGGTCCGCAACTTTGGTTCCTGACGGGAGGCCGTATCGAACAAGACAATTTCCGACTCTTCAGCCAAACCAGTTGTTATAACGCCCAACTGTGCTTGGCCCGAAAAAGGCCTGGTAAACCTCGTGATGCGCTGGTAAATATCTAACTCTGCTTTGGAGAAAAGAGAATATTTGGACTTCTCCGAAATCCTTATCTCTCGGTTTCCATGTGTCTCAACTTCTTTAGCTTCATAGACCCGAAGATGTAGATTTTGGCCAGCTTTAATCACACTTGGATGTGAGTTCACTCCGGCATAGATCAAATGATCACGTCCGACGGCTAAACTTGTTGGGTTGTCATCGTCTTGGCTCAGTTTAATTTCGGCGACTTTCGTAAGATCTTCACCTTTTGAGGCATCGAGAAGTGTCTACAGATCAGTTACGAAAGATAGGGAGCAGAAGTTTGAAAATAACTTACAATCTTATTTCCAACCCCGGTCTTACTTGTCCCGCCGCCGCCTCCGACAGCTAGCTTAGACGGATCGCGAGGATCAAAATCGCATGCATAGAGGGGATAATTCAGTGTCGTCGATGCGAAACTTACCGCAGGCGCCATAGTTTTCTACCGAGGCCAGCGGGTGCTTGGAAGCTAAAAATGTATGAGAGGTGTTTGTATTGTTATTGACCATTATTTCCCGTGACGTAATAAACGCGCAACATTTATTTCAGCAAAAAGGTACAATAATTACACTATCCTAAAAATTCCAGGGACATGTTGCATTAATTATTACAGTTCAAGACTAAATCCATCTTTTCGAACGAAACGCTCATTTTTTTTACGGATCCAGAAGTGAATTCTACTACCTTATAACTTTATAATTCGCGTTACATGTAATTTCCCCAGATCTATACCACAATTCCAATCCTCCAATCGACAGGTTATATTGTTCTATAGGATATTAATAAGGCATAAATAACGAACTGTGAACTGCGTCTCTCGATGAATAAAAAGGTTGAAAATTTTAGGTTCATCTAATTTAATTATGTTCACCATTTGTCGGCTTATACGCCCACCGAATATCCAGCTTCCGGCAATTAAACCCACCCTCCGTACTCTCCGATATGACCAATGAGAATCCCAAGCCCAAATTGTCCACAGTGTCTAGCCAAAAATTTGAATTCAGATGATGAAATTTCTGAATGAAAAGTAGGTACAAAAGGATAAGCTCCTCTAATGAAGATTGCACCGTGTTGTCCCCTTGATAAAATTGTTGCCGAATAGGCGTGAGATGTAAAATAGTTGCCGAAAACATAAAATGTTGCAGATCATCAAGTTTGTCGGCTTTAAGAAGATTAGCAGCCAATGAAGGCATATTTTGTTTTCCGAATACTTGCATGCTTAAAGTGAATTTATAAGCCCTCGCCTCAACGCCGGGAGACCATTTCATGTGCCTCAATTTTAAATGCCAGAAAAATAGGCTCTATTCTACCCAGGTCATTTTTACATCGAAAAATGCAAGACGCAATAGCGAGAAAGTAAGGATGAGACGGAATTACTTCGACTGCTTGCGGAAAGCAAGTAGGTTCGAGAGAGTGTCAAGTGAACAGCCATGTTTTAAGAAATCGTGAGCGAGAAGTTCATCCGCGCTTGCACGACTCCGAATATCAACGCAGAGGCAAACTGATAAGAATGCTTTTAACTCTTTGCTGAGTTTCTCAGGCTTCTTTAAGCGAGGTGTGCCATTCGTGGCGATTAAATAGAGAGCCTTTAATGGCTCTTCGTTAAGATATGGAGGTTCAGACTCGATCATTTCTATGGCCATAATTCCAAGAGACCAGATATCGACCTTAGGGCCGTACTCTTTCTGTTTTACTACTTCTGGGGCCATCCAGTATGGAGTGCCAACCATGGTTGCTCGTTTACTTTTAGATTCAGTGAGCTTAGCACAGAAGCCAAAATCGGCTGCGAAGGGTTAGAAATTTCACTGCAACACAACAATGGGGGGGGGGGGGCTCATACTAATTTTGACATTTCCTCTTGCGTCGAGTAAAACATTATCAGACTTGATATCTCGATGGATAATGTCTTGAGCATGTAGATGTGCCAAACCACTACAAGTCTAAGACAGTGTTAACTGGAGAAATAAAATATCTCATCATTATGGAGTTTACCTCGAGACAGATTGTTGAAATCTGATCTTCAGTGATACTGGGGTTGTTGTCTATAACATCAGTCAAAGCACCACCTTCCATGTACTCCATGACAACCCAAAGCTCTGAAGCATTGTTCCTCAAAAACGCATCAAGGAAGTTAACGATATTGCGATGTCTGCTGTCTTTCATTACCATTATCTCGTTGACGATTAATTCTTTTCTAGGCTGATGAGCCAAATCCATCTGCTTAATGGCAACTTGAGCTTTTGGTCCTTGCTGGCGAATCACATCTCTAGCGATCTGAGATAAAGGATTCTCCTTAACCTTAGCGACGTATACTGATCCAGAGGCACCTTGTCCAATTTTTTTCTGTTTCGAGTATGACATGTTGGGGTCGTCTTTAGAAACAGCTTCCTTCAGTTTGTTCATTACTTCGCTTTCAGTCATAGTCGACATACGAAAATCTTTTTTCTTCTCCCTTTCTATCGCAGTTGGCTTCGCGGTTAAGGCAGCTTCAGCAGCTTTGACCGCATCATTTTGCTGAATACCGTTAGCTGCCACTAGTTGTTTCGTGCCGACATTCAGAGGCTTGACCTGGTTTGAGGCTGCTGGTAAACGTATTGGGTTCGCATTTTGATTGTTAGACTGAGCACGACGTTGCTGTTGTTGGCGCTGGGCATTCTGTGCATCACTATCTTCACGAGTGAGAGAAGCTAAAGTTTGCTGTTGATTTCGGGTAGGTGTTGATGTTTGGTTCTGTGAGCGGCCTGAAGATGACTGTTGCTGTCGCGCAGAGTTAGGAGCTGGCGGGGCGGCCCGAGAGGGGTTGAAGCGATCGTTGCTCGATCCACTGCCAAACCCGCCAACTTCCATCTGAGCCATTGGAACCCGAGTCTTGGGTAGAGAGGCATTATAAGCTTCCATGTCTTTCCGATTTTGTTCTTCTATAGCTTCACGCTCACGCTGACGTTGGGCCTTTAGTTGCATTTGACGTTTTTCTTCACGCGCTTGTTCACTATAGCTTGACAAGGGTTGAAGTATTGGGCGATTCTGATTCATTTCTGGGGGAGTGTGGCGCACTGAGCCATTTGGTGAAGAATTCATCTCATTTTGTCCCTGGGGAACAAGAGAATTCTGCGTTTGTCGGAGGGAGACATTATTAGGCCCTCCATTATAATCCAGCAATTTTGAAGAACTAATTTTTGCTTGTGGGCTAGGGATTGGATTAGAGTATTGACCCGGACTCTGAAGTTTTTGGTCTGAATAGAACTCCAAGGCCTCAAATACGGCCTGAGGATTGCGTTCATAATCTTCTTTCGTAATCGCAGATGAATTAAGTAATTTCGACCACTCTGGAGGTAAGCCAACAAATTCTCCTGTTGCTGAGTCAAATCCGACGTGAACGGAGTGGCTAAAGTTGGTCGGATTGCTAACACCACCCATTCCTGGACATCGTGCGTAAATAAAATCTATCCATTGATAAAGATCGTCGTCGCCTTTGACTCTTATTTGCAGAGACCGAGATGGACCTTCATCATCACCTGGATTATTGGAAGTACCACTGATTGCCCGCTTAATTTCGAAAATAGTGCCTGCAGCCTCAACGCGCGACACTGCAAGGACATCTCTTAACACTATACTATACGATATCTTTCCACCTTCGTTCTTGTGGAAGTCAAGGCCCTCTTTCCTTAAGACCAGAAACTTTTGCTTCCACGGGGTAAGAAAGGTTTTGCCCTCTTTGACGTAAGCGGGTCCTTGCTTGATGACGGTGAGGCCGCCCGAGAACTCCGTCTGTGGCCGTTGGAGTGGTAGAGATATAATGGAGCCAGAATTGGAAGCAGTCGATGCTCGAGTAGAGGGGAATTTACTCAATTGCGACATATTACTCCCAGAAAGATGATTTGCTTGTGGGAGGAGGTTAAGGCGTGCTAAACTCGGTGGTTGAGGAGCTGGGCCCGGGTTCATGAATTGACTTGCTGCAAAGGTACTAGAAGGTTTAGCATAGTTGCTTGACATTCAACCAAGGTTAACTAATTAAAGGAGAAAAGTAGAGGGGGATCGGAAGGAGAGATAGCGAACGAAGAGCCAGCAAGTTCAATGTGGATGGAGCAAGTGAGTTGTACGTGGCAAGACCGCACATACCTCCTACCTATTCACGCGCAGTTCACACCCTGAATTCACTTCATGCATCTTTCGTTTCGCAGTGGACAAGAACTCGTGCGAACCGCCTGAAATTTACAAATTCAAAATCAAAGTCACATACCTATTTTGAGACGTCATTTTAAGGAATATGAAAATGACTTAATTCGAGGCTGAGCTCCGTCAAGACACAGACATACACTCTCCAAGGGAACAATGTCTGTAGTTTCGCCGCGAAAAAAGATCGGGTGACTAGGATCGCAACGTCAGCTAAACCTTTTGTTGTGTGATGTTGCAGTATAAAGGAAAGTGATGTTGAAGCTGTGTATACACATACGGGTACGAATCGGATAAATTCAGAGGCAGCGGAAACTATTCGCGCTAGATAGTTTGATTTGACATGAGAAGCTTGCCCTATTGGCCTGTTCCAACGTGAGCGGTCGTGAGCAATGTCGAAGATACTGTGTAAAAGTTTGTATCCGTTGCAAGTGGATTGGCTGGTCTGGTAGAGGGGCAGAGAAATAGCTCCGCCGTGTCCATGTAGTAGTGATTCGGATGAAGATGAAGCTCTAAACTTGTGATTCAAGTTGTGGGGGATGAAAGCCTTAATTGCGAGGCCAAAGACCCCACCTCAGGGCCAAAGCCGCAATCTGAGAGCACAGTGTACAGGGGGTATATCTGACTATCTGAGTAGCAAAAGCAGATGGTGCAAAACTGCGATTTTGGAGCTGCTGCAGATCCTCTCGGCACGGAGTGTGATCACTGGGCCGTGGGCGTTTGCAAAAGTGGTACAAAGTGCGCGCGCCAAGAGAAAGGAGGACAATTTTGCTAACGACAAAAGTACCGTCTATTTCAAAAATTAGGGGGAAATTAAATCAAAAAAAAAGTAAAGAAGCAAAACTGTTGTTTTTGGTCAACGAATTAGTGAACAGCTCGCAAATATTGAAACATACGAGCGTGAATGATCTCAGCGTCCAATACTGCTGAAACTTTCTCCATCGAAGTGTGACGCTCGCGCTTAGGACAAGAAGTCTCAGATTCAGTTTCATTGCCGATCTCGTTTTACATGTATGGTGGGTGTCGGAACTTGAAAATCGACAATTATTGGCTCCATAAACACCAGGCTTTTAAACCTAAATGAATTTAGCCAACGCACTCTAAAATCAAATTTCTTTTCATTAGTTAATAGATAAATACATAAATAATAATCTTATGAATCGAATTTTATCTGAAAGGTACTGGTTGTGAAGCTATTTACGTTAAAAATCCGAAATTTCGTATGGGAGCTCAAGATTTGAAACATGCACGAGCCACCTGCGCCACACCCGATCCACCAATCAGAAATGATACACGTGATCTAGAGTCGCCTTAATTGTCATGTGATTCTGAACCGACCACCTCCAATAAATTATAGCGATATTATAATGTGCTTAATACGATATTTTATGGGACTAGCCCAAAGAATAAGCCTATAACGATATTTCACTTAAAATATGGGGTATGCACGGACGAAAACTGTCGAAATATTTGAAACAAATTGCTGACTTTCAAGTTCCGACACTACGCCTTTTTTACTCTCTACCCCTGACCCGCAGCTTAGACGAAAGACAGGGCTACAGGGCGAAATATTAAGCCCTGTAGCCCTGTATAGCACGGACCCAAACATGTTACTCCACCTGATAACCAAATTGACTGAGTTAGATCAGGTCCAGCTGACTACGGGTACTAGTCTCTTTTTCTCATGGCAGTATTTGTTGAAAAAGACTATGTGAACTTCAAATTTGCTTTCAAAGGTAAATACCCGATAGTTAACAGCATTTGCGGAGAATTTAGATGCCAGATGGATTTTGCTTGTGCCAAGTCGTGCTAAACAGATCGACGATTAGGATTACGCAACTGTCTGCAAGCGCACTCTTTTGTCCCCTACCCCAGTAATTGACGCCCTGTCGATGGAGTCGCACTAACCAAATGGCCCAGCCTCAGTACTCCCGAGTGTGAAGGTCCCGAGTAGGGCATGCAGGATTGAGGGATCCGAAGAAGTTAGCATAATGGATCTGCTCCTCTAATGGTGTTCAGCTAGGAATTTGTAAAGGTCACGTGAAGTAGTTCAGAGCTTGGGTACCTCGCTAGTTTAGTCCTTATCTAGATACCCGGGAAAACTCCCGGAGGAAGAGGGGGCATCTTCTTTTGGTCTTGCAATCGTAACCTTTTACCTGGTGACCTACGCAGGGAATAAAAACCCTGTGGTTACTGTATCAAGGGTTCAAAAGGGCTCGAAGCTAGTAAGAAGATTTCTCTCGTCAATCAGAAGAGATTAGGTCGGATGGTGTAGTGGTATACCATCCAGGCCGGTCTTCCAAGTAGGGTTTGGGTAGCCTGAACATCTACCCCACTCGAGACAGGAGATCGCTGGTTCGACTCCAGCAGACCTTACCTTACTGAGGGAAGCTACGATGATGGTGGTGGCATGTCTGGATAACTCAAGGTTTTTTGAGAGGTTTCCCTTGAGTGAGTTTCACGGATGGTATAGTTCGGTAGGGGTGAAGAAAAAGCCGCCTGCCACAACCGTAGTGATTCTTGCAAATGATATCCGAGGCATGATGTTCATCACGACTATATCATCATTGTATCTGACCGAAGTCGACACCTGCGTGGGCCAAAAGGCGCCAGATCGGGTATAAGAACTCAAAAAAAAAAAAAATCAGAAGAGATTACCTTCAAACATAAAAAGTAAACAAACAGCAAGCCTTTTCGTGTCAAGTTCGCGACAACAAAAATATATCGAGAGATATTTGTCTGGGGGAGACTCCCAAAGTGCTTCCATACTCAGTTATTCGGCTCTGGATTGACGCGAGAAACTAATCAATCCTGGAACCTAGACCTAAATCACCGGAGGGGTTGCTTCACAGAAGACGCATCTGGCTTCACAGGAAATAGAGAATAATAACCATCCTTGGCGTTCACCTAGCCAGTCAGAATCTTCCAGCACCACTCGCCACTTATTGCCATCATCAGATAGCTCTGAGGAAGTTTTCTTCAATATGACGACTCCAAGCCTCCCAAAACTCTCTGCTGAGCATCAGTTTAATGGGAGCGTATCGGCCGCGAGATGGTTAGACAATATCTCCTTCTAATTCGAGGTGGCAGGGCATACTAGGCCTCTTCCTGCATTAATGTTACGTGTAATCAACATATTGTGCACTGGTGTGGTCGCTGATTGGATTGATTCGACGCCGAGAATTCGGGAGGAAATTGCCGACCGATTGAACGCTACAGATAGTAGCGTTGCATATGTGAAGAGCGCATTGGAAGAACGATTTCCCGGGTCAGTATCAGACCACGCTGAACTTTCGGTACAGTCGGAAGTGGAAGATCTTCGTCAAGGCTCAGATGAACCATTGGCTGCGTACTATTCGAGAACTGTGAAGCTTCTAAATCGAATCCGTCGTCGCGATAGGCCAAGGTTCGAGTCCACAGAAACACCTCCAACAGGGCCGGAAGAACTCACCCTAACAACAATCATTTCAGCCTATACTCAAGGCCTACACGACGAGGTTCTGCGAAAGGAAGTAGTCGCTAAAAGTGGAGCCATCTCAAGCGCTTTTTGGAGATGCCAGGAAATTGTTTTAGAGAAGCAACGTACAATACTTCTGATGAAGCAATACGACGAGCAGGCAGCATAGAGCCAGGAAATTAAGAATTTGAGGGACCTAGTTTTGATAGATTACGGCCAACCCGCCTCAGTTATCCTTGCGGCCAAGGCTGAATCTCGTAGGTCATATTACACGCAAGGACAAGGGAATTTTGACAGGAGTTCTCCATTCGGATAGGGAACCCGCACAGCAACAGCTGCTCTCCCAGGCCCAAATCACCTCCCGTCGCGATATCAAACCCAACCACAATCTAGCTTGCTCCCTCAGAATCATAATTACCAGTCATATCATCAACATCCTCCGCAACAATCTACCCATTAAACCCAACATCAACAAACGAGAGGTGGAGAGAATATCAGAGGGCGTGGGGATTTCCAGAATAGTGGCAATTGGAGGAAGACAAATGGCCCTAAGCAGGAAAATAATCCTTATCCGCCGAGGTCATCATCAACCAACGCCTATATTAATATGTCAGCGAACTATGATAAATCAATCAGACTATGTGTTGGCTGTGGTGAGCCCGGTCATGTAAAGCCGCAATGCAAGAACCCGCCATTACAGCCATGGGAACAGGCTTATCAAAAGCAGATGGTCTTTGGAGGACCAGGAGTGAGCGCACACCTGCTCATCTTGGAAACTAAAGGAGCGTACCACGGAGAGATAGGAAGAAACAAGAGCCAGGAAACGGGATACGCTTTCGAGGAGAGATCTGCTTCCTCATCTGCGCTTCCAAATCCTGTATGGGCTCCCTCACTGGAAGAATATTGCACCCAAAGCCTAGTGAAGCCTTTATCATCAACTATAAAAGAGGGAAAGGAAACTCGCCAGTCAGAGTATAAAGATGACGACGAATTAGAGGCCGAGGAAAGTATTTCAATAGAAGCCTTCATGGCAGGACCAGCTAGAAAGAGGCAACGAGGAGAAGACGGGGAAGTTGAGATTAACGACATCCTAAATAGTGAATCAAGCAGTAAACCGAGAAAGTCGAAAAAGATGCCGGCTTCAAAACCCGAGAAAAACGTGTCGAGAGCATTGAAACCCCTGAGAGAAATCGTCGGGAGAGAAGGATTAGGGCCTCTTAACTAAAGGGAACTTGCGGAGAAGATTGAAGTTCCTCTTGATATGCTGAAATTTTTCCAAGCCCCGCCAGATGCAGCAAAAGAATTTCGAATGATGTCTCACAGGGTAGATGTGAGGACAAAGAAAAAATCAGAAGAACATAAGAAAAAAAATAAAGTGACGGTCGATTGTGGAAATCTAAACGTAGGAAACAATAGAGAACTATGGAAGCCTTTGCCAAAGCAGGCCGACTTTAATTTGGATCCCAGGAGCCTCTTCCCCAGGGTAAATCCTGAGGATAAAGCATTCCATTCTTCTGCCGTGCTGAGAGGTCAGTATAATGAGAACTCTCGGTGGAAAAGAGTCTCTCTCTCCAAGAGAATATCTCAGGCCGATCAAGGTTCCGAGCTAAGCATTATCCCTCAAGGATTGGTCAATGCCATGGCCTTTCCTAGATCCACTCTATCTGGGGGGGGAAGATAATTCTGGGCTCTACTTTTCTACAGCTGATGGCGGGGCGACAGAGTTTCACGGATTAGTGCATTGCTTCCTGAGATGAATCCTTAGTCTCAAAAGGCCAGTACCTCATGTAAGGAGCAGTAAGATGAGATGTCATGCAGGGAGTTCGGAGTCATGGGACTAATTTCATTTA
>JAKRRZ010001333.1:0-11918 GCA_022627015.2 Podosphaera aphanis
TGGAATCTTTCGGGAGACTGACGCGTCGGGTAGCCCTAGATAGGCTGAGCTAACCGGTACATGACCCTTAGGGTTGTATGCTGTGCGCCGGCACGACGTAATAAGTAATCAAAAAAAAAAAAAAAACTACATCTCCGTTGGTACTTTAAGTCTTGGCATTGCAGGGGCAATGCATATCTGGTTTTTTTATATTTTTTTTATATTACTTAAGCGTCGTGCCCGCGCACAGCAGCGTGAAACTATGTAACACGTGCCGGTTAGCCCAACCTTAAAAAGCTACCCGACGAATCAATGTCTAGATGACCCAAAAAAGATTAGAGGGACCTAGGCCTTCCTGCCTAGCATCCGAATAGTATTAATTGCAAGCATTAAGAGCACCTTCCCGCTAGGACTCTTTTGTGAAGAAACTTCTAGTGGGGGGAATTACAGCTTAATGCACAATGCAGCTTAGGGGGGGTTCTTATTTGATTAATTGATCATTTGTTGACACTCAAAAATAAGTATATTGTCCTAAAAAAAACACCTCCTCTCTCTACTTTCTCTAGCTATCTCTCTATATATCCTTTTCCTCGTCATAACCTACATATATATTTAGAAACAAAGGAAATTAGCCAACGCAAGGACATGTCAGAGCTCGGATTCGTTATGACGCAAGTTTAACTACAGTGGTACAAGGTTAAGTTAACTAACTGGTCATTTACAGGGTTTATTTTGCCCATCATTGTCCGTATTAGGTAGTTTTCAGTGATAATCTTGTCTAAGCGAGGCCTTATCAGGTAAAGCTTCAAACTCTATTCCAGAAAAACTCTAAAATAACGTGAGAGAATTCGTGTCCGACAGAAGTTAACTACCCTGTCGTTCTCCACTTAGCTTCGCACTAAGCCAAAAATCACATTCATACGTCAGTCATGTTTTGATTTCATGTTGTAATTTTCTATAGTAACACAAATTTTTTCTAGTATGGGATGGACCCTACGTTTGCACCAATTACTTCCTCGCATCTTCTCGACATGCTTTCCATTAGACGAGAAAGCTTTTCCACCGTCGTGCTATGGTACCATGCCTCTAGCACAATGGAGCGAACCTCCTCCCTGTTCCGCTGCTGCCTCTGCTCAAACTCCGGATACCGTCCTGTATGTTGTATTTCATCATACTCCATACATTCTCGATCGGGTTTATATCAGGAGAATTAGCAGGCCAAGGAATAGATTCGACTCCGTTGGCATAGAGGTATTCCCTGGCTGGACGTCCTTTTTGTACAGCCGCATTTCCGTGCATCGAGTAGACTTGGTGACCAATCACTTCAGACTTCGCCCTAGTCCAATCTACTACCAACGGGAGAATAGGTAAAGCGTATTTTTCGGAGGTCATATTCCCCCAATCCCTCTCCCAAAAGATACATGGGCCCCGCTCGACTCCTGCAAAACTCCCCCGGAACATCCAAGAGTTGTTCTTCCTGTATCGGTCTACGGCACAAGTATCATCAAATTCCTGGCCTCTCTTTTAACGTAGTTATAAATTTGCATACCTTGGACAATAAATTAGTCTATACTCACTTTCCTGGTAACATGACCAGACATTGTTCGATCGTCATTGATCCAAGTTTCATCACTCCAAAGAACCTGGGACCATTCTTGACGCCAGCTTAGGTGCTGCTCTGCCCAAAAAAGGCGTAGCGAGCGATGTTTTTCGGTTAGGGGGGAACATCTCCTGATTAGACATCTTTCGTATCCTCTCTTGCGCAACGCATTCCGGATCGCAAATTCCCCTACACCCCACTGACGAAAGTGGAGTGCCAGTTCGAGAAACGACATTTGTCGTGTTTCTCGACAAGAACAAACTAAGGCTTCCAGTTCATCAACCTGAGCAGAGCTCGAGGGGGGTGGCCGTCCTGATCTGGGTTGAGGGGAGACGCGGCCAGATTGAACTGCTCCATGAACTTGTGTGATGGTTACTCTTCACTGATCAGCTATTTCCCTGTTCGAGATTCCTGCTCTGTCAAGTGCGAGTATCTAAGTCATGTTCATTTATTATATTATCCATATCGTTGCTGTAGTTTTATATCCACCTGTATTCTTTGATCTCGTGAGAGAAAGGGCGCGCGTCTGCGGACTATTGGGGAGAATGTATTATCCATCCTGTCATGGTATTTGTAAGTAATAAATAAAGCAAGCAAACATTAGACCTACTAAGATGAGTAAATTACAAATGATTTTTTTGTGTTAAGTATGCTGATCGAGTAAGAATTTGGAGTTATTCTAAACGATCAGAAACATTGATAACGATGTCGAAAGCAAGTTGGTGAGCGAAGCGAAGAGAAGCCAAACAAAGGACTCAGTTGCAAAGATGGGACTTGCCAAAAAGATTATGTAAGAGGACTGGGATACCATGCAAAAAGAATTTCACCGTGGCTTTACCGCCTACTCATTTTGGCAAAAGCTACCCCTGTAGTATAACCCCAGTCGATAATTCGGTTTGCTAACTTAACCTTGTCCCCCTGTACTGTGCACTGACCACATACCGCATTAGATAACTCTTGTAAAATGTAGACGTCAGTGCGCTATTGTTCCAACATTTCTTCAGATTACATGTGGCTAGCTAGCTAGATATAAATAGGAAATAGTCATGTGTCCAATATCATGTGATTGAGTTGTACCAACAAAAACCTTGTCCTACCTCTTCCTATCTGATTATGATTCATCTTAACTTTAACTTTAACTTTATATTCATTTTCCTTATTTAATTTAATTATTTATTTATTAGGGTACGGGAGTTGACCTCCCGCCGATATCAGCAAGAATAGATTCCGAGAACATTCAACAACTAATGAAGAGGTTGGAAAAACTATCAATTGAAGACTCGAAAATGCCACCAAAATT
Organism: Podosphaera aphanis; assembly: GCA_022627015.2. Lineage (NCBI taxonomy): Eukaryota > Fungi > Ascomycota > Leotiomycetes > Helotiales > Erysiphaceae > Podosphaera > Podosphaera aphanis. The sequence goes on from JAKRRZ010001333.1 coordinate 2,880, forward strand.
ATACGAACTTTGTGGTACCTTCGACGGATCAGAAGCCACAGGGAAATGGCTGAGGAAGCTAGCTGTTGACTTCCGGACGGCGGACATCACGGAAACAACGGAACTGTTTTTCGAAGCTGTGGATTTGCGTTGTTACAAAAGATGCATCGGATTGGGTAGAGGCAAACCCACAATATCTCTTATTCACTGAACAGGTTGAAGAACCTAAAGCTAGAGATGTCGAGGATTTTAAGAAGGCGGTGCAAGCACGGCTTACTGCAAAATCATCTATGATCAGGGGCGAAGACTTCGTCGAGGAAGATACTGCCAACCTTAAGCAAGGAGAAAAAGAAGATTTGTCGACGTATTATGGGCGGGCATTAAACTTGCTTCGACGCAGCAACACGAGAGATACGCCACCAGGCGGAAGCCCACCGTTAAGCGCTGCGGAAAGAACTCTCTTATAGATGACAATAAAAGCTTTTGTTAGAGGGTTACGAGAAAAAGAGCTCAAGAAAGTAATGCTCACGAGACCACGCCCGACCAGCCTCCTTGAAGCGTTTGAGACGATTCAGCAGGTGACTACGGGTATGAAGCAGGTTGATGCAGTGGAGAAGGACGAATTTGAGAAAATGGAGATGGATATCCTTCGGCGAAGCTATGTCGAGGAACATGGGAGACCGCTAAAATCGGGTTTGGCAGAAGTATACCAAAGCTCGAGGAAAGATTTATTCGACCAGCAACTGGCAGAGATGGCGAGGAATATCACACCCGACCACAACAGTATGGTGGGCCATCCCAAAAGAAAATATGGAATGAATAGAAACCTGCAGGACAGGAAGAAAAAGCGCCAGTAGTCAGAAATGCTGGGACAAATTTGACCAACAATGGTCCTAGGGATACGAGACCTCCTTTTGGTAGAGACTTCCAGGGGCAAGCGAACAGGCCCAGTGAGCCTAAAATTACTCCACCAAGGTACCTGTCCAGACACCCTGTCATCAATGGGTCAGAGACGTACAGAAGAGAAATGGGAGATTTATGCTTCCGTTGTGGTGATCTTGGGCACAGAAGGCCGAACTGTCGAGCTAAACCATTAAAACCTTGGGAGCAGGACTACCTAAAAGAGTCTTTGTGCCAATGACTGAAATCAAACTTTGCCGGATTCGGGTCAGGCTCTAGAAGTCTCCGATTCAGAGATATCCAAAATAGTATCTGGCGGAACGAATGTGAGGAACCAGCTTTAAACCATAATCAACGTTCACGAGAAACTCCAGCACGACAAGACGCTGAGAAAGAAGGAATGTCAAATGATGGATCGTTTGGAACCAACTGAACCTAGTAATGAGAATTATTCGTGTATCACTTGTTTCGGTGTTTCGCTTGGGATATGGTGATTAGGGAGGGCTCAATATTCTAACTCGAATTGTTTCGCTCTTACTCATGTATAATTTGTTTCATCATGTACTTGTTTGGAAACCAAAATTTTCTAGGAAATCGGCATGCCTTAGATACATACATAGTAGGGAGGATACAGGAGGGGGGAAGATTCAACTTACTTCGTGCAATTTTATATTATACACCGATTTTTTTCAACTGACACTCTGTGTCTAACAAGGAAACATCCGACATCTTACTTACCAAGAATTCGATGATACCCCTCTCAATGAAAGGTTATCCCGCTCAGCCCAGAGCATGAGTGTCATTATAGGATTTGATGAGGAGCTGCGTTCATCGAAGGACTCATCGAAACCACATTGCGATGAGGGACTGACTCTGGAGTCATACTTAACATGACCAACCAGAAAAAGTTGCCGAGACCTATGAATATCGAGGATCTCTTAAATGATAACGAACAAGCAGCCAAAATCCAGAAGAAATCGACGAGACGGCAGAGAAGGGCAGTAAAACAGCTGCGAGAGATTGTAGGGCGATAAGGCCGAGGTCCGGTGAACTACAAAAAGTCGGAGGAGGAAATAAAAGTTGAGGTATCCTTGATAGACCTTTTCCAAATTTCGCCTGACATATCTAAATCATTCAGAAAGCTGTCAACACGCGTCAATGAGAGGACAATGAAGGAGCGGATGAGAAACGAACTCCCTGTACAAAAAGAGGCGAAACACAACGACCCTGATGACGAGTCTGAAGCACTGTTTGGGAAAGCGGCTGGACCGATCTCTGTTACGAATGAAAGAGCGTTTAGGATACCGGTGACTGTGAAAACGAAAAAGCATGGAAAGCCGGTCACAGTCTCTCTTCCGGTTAGCGCAGCTCAAGCAGATCAAGGATCAGACATGATCATTGTCACAATTGGGTTTCTCGAAAAATTTAGATTGCCGGTTAAAACTCTTTCAAGCCGTAGGATGCATGGGCTCACAATGAATGTGGCGGATGGGACGTCAGCCAGACTGACCCACTACTCCCAATTTGATATTGGTGCATTTAGGATTTGAAGAACTGTTGAGGCTTTTGTGCGACCATTTTCGGAAAGAAATGCGGACGAAATTCACCTGCTTTTGGGACTCCCATGGCTTCATACAGTGTGCGCTAAGATCTGGGTGAAGGAATCTATCATCGAAATTGGTGACTTGGAGCGAGGAGAGAAAGTTATGAAGATCCAGGGGCCGATGTTTGTAGAAGGTGGTGCGCACAAGCTGGTTCTTTGCCCCAAGACAAAGAAAAATGTCACGTTTGAAGAAATGAGCAGCGATGACTCGGAAGACGATACAGACACTAATGATGATGACTCTTCGGATGACGAGGACTTATCCGACTTATTTGGGGATAAGAACTCGGGAAAGAAAAGCGACCTAAGCATGTCGTAAAAAGGCACATGGAAAACTTTTCAAAAGGAACCCTTGAGTTGAGCTCGGGTCATACGACGGTGGAGTTTTTGTCTACGGGTGCCAGAGAAGATGAACCATATATGGTTATAAAGAATGCACCGAGAACAAGAGAATTGAAAAGAGATGGATTACAGTCTTTGTTTGGGGCCCGGGAATCGACAGGCAGAGCCAGCGACAAACATAGCTCCGAGTCCGGACAGGATGTCCCAAAATACCCTGAGAAGCGCAGGCCGCAGAAAAGAATTTTATCAGATGTCGTGTTTGAAGACATTGATCGTTGGTTCTGTAAGACGGGAGTTAAGATTGGAGATTTACCGAGTGAAAAGAGAAATCTGTTGATCAGATTGTTGTACACCTACTGAGATTTAAACTCAACTAATCTGGAAATTTTCCCATCTACCGACTTATACGTACACCGAGTTCGGTTGAAGGAGGGAACGAAGCCATTCTCAAGACCAAAGCAGAGACGCTGGCCGCCTGGCCACCTGGAAAAGAGTTTTGGATGAGGAGGATCATCAGTGACGGCCTAAAATGTAAATTATATGAATCTACGATAAAAGCGAACGGAAAGCTATCCGACTGGAATGCCATGGCCCAACTTGTTGACAAGTCGGATGCTCCTGGTGAGTGAGATAAGCCTAGATTAACCTTCAATTATCAGAATGTTGTGGAAGACAAGCCTGGATGCCTTGTCGAGCTTATTTCGCGATGCCACAATTATTTGGGAGATCCATCCCATAAAATGTTTTTTAAATTGGACCTGAAGAACGGATATTGGACGATTTTAGTACACCCTGAAGATCGGTACCTTTTGCATTTTCTATGCCGGGCATGGGACAGTTACAGCCGACTCAGATGCCACAAGGGACTTGTTCGGCTAGCTTCAGCTTTACTGAGTTAATGTACTTGGTCTTGGGTGAGGTACCCCCTACGGATACATTCCCTGGAACGGATTCCATCTGGTTGCCGAAGGAATCGGAACAGTTGCCAGGAGTAGTTTTCTACATTGATGACATATTTAGCGGATTTCAGACATCTGAAGAAGGGTACAGATTATTAGAAGAAGAACTTCTGCCGAGGCTGGCTTGGGCGAAATTGAGATTGTCATTCAAGAAGTTGGAATCATTTGTGACGGAAACAGTTGCCCTGGGGGCAACACACCGATCAGGAGGAATTATGCTCACGAAATCTGAAAGATGCAACAAGATTTGGGACTTCCCAGTTCCAAGCGACGCTTCAGAAGTACGACGGTTTCTAGGTGCCATTGGCATCACAAGAAATTGGTTGAAGAATTTTGCCGAGATTAAGCGGCCGTTGACGAGATTGACAGGAAAAGAAGAGTTCTGATGGGGAGCTGCTGAGCAGGCCTCATTCCAGATACTGAAAGAAAGATGTGCGAGATCGGTGGAGATGAACGACTGGGACTCATCAAAGCCGGTTCGATTATACAGTGATGCAAGCCTATATGGTGCCGGGTGCGCCATAACGCAGCAGAGAAAGACCCGAGATGAGGAGGCAAAAGAGACTGAGGTGCCAATTGCATATGACGCCTTCGCCTTCTCTAAGACGCAGGCGAACTATGGCACATATAAAAAAGAGCTGTGTGCGATTTTTGAGTTTGCTCGCCGGTACGAGCATATGCTACGGAACTCAAATGGATCAGTCATCTTAACCGATCATAAACCACCAACGTACTTCCTTTCGTCATCATTATTAGAAGGGATATATGCTCGCTGGGCGACAGAACTACGATGTCTAGGTATTGAAATTCAGTGGATACCTGGTTAACGAAATTTGGTGGCAGATGCATTGTCACGCACCACATTTCCTGACAAAAATGGTGAGGTACCGTCTCTTGATGATTTCGGTGAAATGTCGACGGATGAGAGAGGAGACCCACTGTGGGTATGGAAGGATGGAAAGGATTGTTATGAAATGTTGTTGAGAAAGATAGCGGATCCGTTGAGAAGAAAAGAGACGGAAAACTTGTTTGCCGGTTGTGGTGGGCCGTAGGAATGGTTTGACAAATTGATGGGGTTTAAAGAGAACAAAGACAGAAATGATGGAAGCATACATACAGACGAAGGAAAAGTTAGCATGAACGCAACGTTGAAAAAAGAGAAGAGGCTGGACCTTCAGGTGGCTCTGTTGGCGAACTTAGCAGAGAGGAACAAAGAGAGAGACGGAAGATTGGACGTAAGATTCAGTGAATCTGCGTGGTGTAGAAACATCTCAGAATACATCATTAACCGGAGATTTCCAGAAGAATACCAGATAAAAAGTCAAAAAGCTGCGCTGGTGCGGAAAGTTACAAACTTTTCAGTCGCTGAGAATGGCGATTCATACTACGAATTGAGAGGAGTACGAAAGAAATGCCTGGTCGAGCAAGAAGCTGCGGTGGTCCTCTGCCAAGCGCATGACAACGGAGCATATTTTTCAAGTGCAATAACCTTGAAAAAACTGAAATTTTACCACTGGTCTAAGCTTACAACTGACTTGAAAGATTACATACTTGGCTGTCTCGTATGTGCCAAGTATGTGACTACGATATGCTCACAGCTGAGCACTAGGGTGACAGTGAAGGAATCGATGGAGCTGCTGGGAATTGATTTCGCAGGCCCATTCCCTTTCAGTGAGGGAACGAATGAAAAGTGGATGCTGGTTGCAGTAGACTACTTCTCGAGATATGTGTGAGCAGAGCCTACACATAGAAATGATTCTAACACAGTGATTAAGTTCTTGAAGTCCTCAATTTTAGATAAATTTGGAGCGCCTGTGGGTATGTATATGGACCCAGGACCTCATTTTTGAGAAAAAACGCGCAGGTTCGCGAACAGTCATGGAATTGTATGGTGTAACTCGCCAGTAGCGGCGAAGAAAGCGGTAGGCATGGTAGAGAAGGCGGTGGACCTCGTACAAAGAGTACTTAAAAAAAGTAACGAATGGCTCACGTAATTGGGCTGAAAACGTGCCGACAGCAGTGTTGGAGGTAAACCGGCGCGAGATTCCTCACTTACTATACTCTCCTGCTCAAATCCTATTTGGATTTAACCCGGTAAGCGCATTCGATATTGAGTTCCCTGTTGAACGCCGGGGAGCAGTAGCAGCAGGCCTGTCAGGAGTGTCTCCGGATATTTACCTCGAAGAAGAGGAGCACTTAGATAGGTTGGTCGACTACATCACTAATCATGCAGCCACACAGAAGGTAGTGCTGGAACGTTCGGACCACGCAAAAGATAGAGCATCTGCAAGACACGATCTAGGGAGTCGTGGAATAGCTCGGTATGATCGTGGAGATCTGGTGATGCTTTATGACCACCGTCAAGCTGGGAAGAGATTGGGACCTTCCTGGAGAGGACCTTTTGTTGTCACTGGGTTTGAAGGTGACATGGGAAAATCTTACACTATACGCCAGATTAACGGCACGTCAATCCCGAGACATTACTATGGGGATTCGTTGAAAAGGTTTCGACTTCGCGAAGGATATCTTGTGACAGGAGAAGAAGGTGACTTGCCAATTTTTCAGAATATTCGGCCTCCGAAAAATATTCGGACAGAGCTTTGAGTCGCGGGGCCGCTCCTAGATGAGGCCTGGGAGTAGTAAATGGGCCAAACGCGAAGGCCACATTTGTGTCACAGAGAACAAAGGTTAGTGGCATAAAACAGATCAAAGTATGAAGCGAGACAAGTAGCAAATATGAGACTCGGGCAGGAACCGAGGGACGAAGGGAGCTTCGCAGCAAACTTAGTGGAACTGACCAGAGACGCGTTATGAAATAGACCAAAGTGGACAGAAGTCCAGAGCCTAGGTGAGGACTGGAGGAGATGTAGATATAGAGATCTGGTATCTCAGAGTCGGGACATCGTTTGGAGGACCGTTGTGTCTAGACTTGTGATCTTAGTATCGTTGATTCAGTGTGATCATTCTGTTATGTTTAGGAGCTAGAGTGTCCAATCAATTATTTATCTTATTCGTTCAATTATTCATCTGTTATCGCTTTCAAAAATACAATAGAACGATTATCCCAAGTTATGGACAGGGGTGATAAAATTCCAATGTATTGGCCAGCATTGCTATTTGTTCAGGCGCTACAAGATAAGTTCCCAATTTGGGCTGATCGTCAACGAAATCGGCAAAGAGAAAAAGATATTAATAGCCGACCTAGACTTGAAGACCTCATAGCCGATATACAGGACGAAGCTCGCCAGACTGCCACTACTTCGGCATCAGATACCGCCAAAGCTCTACATATTAGTGGAATAGGTAGAGGCGACTCAACTAAGCGGTGCGATACTTGCCATTCAAAATATCATGTAACAAAAGATTGTCTTCACAACAATTATGAAAGGCGAAAGGCTTGGAAGGACAAGACTGGAAAAAAATGGCTTACTAAAGAAGAGTAAAATAAGGTAAGTCCATGAATAGCAGTCTTTCAGATAGTCAAAATCTCTCTAATAAAAAGGTCAATCTTTACTCTATGGTCTTCAAAATTTTTCCTGTGCTCTCCATTCAATCTAGACTCTCACCTAGTGTGGTAGATCTCTTACCCAGACTTCTAACAAATAAAGAGCCAGCTATTTTTGTTGGTTTATAAATCTATTTATTGGGTTTCGCATTCATTGTTTCCTTATTGTCAAGATCATACATGACTAATGTATTAGTAATAGTCATCGCTTGTATATATTAGGGCACACATAGGACTTTCACCAACATACTTGTACTTATTCACATTATTCTACCTAATCTGTCCCACCTGGCTTAACACTTATACATGTAATATGTATATCACGTGCAGTAGCAAGGCCGCTAAGCTCTTCTGTAAAGTTAGTTATTTAACCCTCGTAGAGGAGAGAGAGAAGGAATGAGATTTTTTACTTGATTATTGACCCAAGGCCTTAAACCAAGTAAACCCCGTTAGACTCAACAGGTACACCTTCAAACATCCATCTTAGCCTTATTTTTTTTTTTTTTAAATCATTTTGTATTCAGCCTAAAAGCTATGACAATAGATCTAAAAATTATTAAATAATACAATCGCAATACAATTGCCTATTTGTCCCAAAATTCAATTCCATCTCTCCCCTGCCCAGGTCATTCTAGCTCATAACTTTATTAGTGACCCTACTAACTCCAAAGGAAACAAAAAGGAAACAGAAAGAAAAAAAAACCAACAAAGTCACACAGGATAGAATCCCTCTACACATTATTCTTCCCTCCTATCCTGTGTGTGAATACATAGATTTGTGTTTATTTTTATTTTTCCTTATTAATATTTGGTTGCTTAATCTGTATATTTATAAGTATTATATTTGCTGTTTTTCCAGCAGAATACACTTAGATATCTCCAGGAATCTAAGTAGTTTTTCCCTGTCAACATTAATACTAAATAAAATTTGTAGCTTCAAGGGTTCTAGTCCTTCATATGCCGTTTTCCTATCTGCTGAGAATTGGGGGCAGTGTAACAACAGATGTTGCATGGTCTGCTTCTTCCTGTGGCAGAAGTTGCTGTATAGCTAAGATGGAATATATTTAGAAACACATCTTTATTAGTAGACTGTGCTCGATCTTTGTGGCGCACGGTGCATGGTGTGTGGCAGTTTCTTTTATAAATAATTTATATTTGTCACAATGGAATTCGTGCTCAGACCCGTGTTTGCCCAAGATATTTTTAGGTACATGTTTACATTCTTCTGATGTATTAGCAGGTTAGATATATAGAGGAAGTAGGAAAAGGAGAGGAAAGGGGGAATACACTTATTTTTCAATTCTGAACTTGCTCACGAGAGATTTTGCTTTACATTACAAAGCTCCTTACACGATTCTATCTTTTACAGAATCTTTTATTCTTGCTGTATCATACATAGCTTCATTCACCGTGATTATTGTCAAAAGTCACATAGTTGCACATGTCACTGCTCACTTTTCCAATTAGCTTCAGATAGGCCAGGGTGTTGCCAATCCCTGTTCTTGCCTGGAAGTATGAAGACTGAGTTCCTCTTGTGTATTTTTGGAGATTTATAGATTTAAACTTGAAGGTGGGAGTGGATTGTCTAGCAGAAATCCTATAGAATCTCCCTAAGCCACTAGAATTTTTCCCTTCTTCTTCTCTAAGCACTAACTTAGTCCAGTCTAAATGCCATGCAGAAATGATATTTTTCCTTATGCTTTCCCTAAGGAAAGAAAAGGTTGTGAATTTGTCTCTTTTGTCTAATTGTT
>JAKRRZ010001334.1:0-11918 GCA_022627015.2 Podosphaera aphanis
GATAGAGTAGACAAGAGAGTAAATTTGTGATGATAATATATGTGTCAATCTCTAGAGTTACAAGTATATTTATCCAATGTGTGCCGAGGCATTTGACTAGCGTTGTTATCACGTGATATTTCTGACAATATTATTTCGGCTATTGTAAACACGTGATGTCACTTCCTATGGGAGGATTACGATTCAATTATAAGCAATAAGATACTCGTTTCTGTGTTTATTCTTTGTTTGTGCTGCATCATCACGTTGTGCTTAGTTGAACATCTGGATGCGATATTTTGACTTCAGCGTGGCCAAAAAACACATGCCAAGAAGCGGGAAGACATGGCTGGAGATAGCAGATAAGAAGAGAAGCTTTGCGTCATTCAGCTCATAAGTTCGTAAAATCTCGATGGTCATAGAACTGTCATAAACAGTCATAATCAAAAGGCAGTTTTGGCCTAGTTTTTGGGATAAACGTAATTTGAAGCTACTTTCCTGCAATATAATTACTTGTGCATTCATTTTAAGACTTATTAAATTGCCATGAATGATTTTTATCCGAAAATTAGGCTGATTGTAGGTTACTACCATTAAAAATTGTCAGCGGTGGGATAAAGCCACATGCAGCGTTGATTGACTCGATTTCTGAGATTTATTCACGCGATTTTGGCGATTTAACGTGTGTAAGTCTTTTATCAGAGCTTTTAAGGACTCGTGAGTTAAAAAAACTCCAAATTTCAATCCAATATTCATCCATATTCCAGGTATTTCGTTGCTTAATGTTGTGACGACTTCGAAGCTCATGAAATCGATCATAAAACTTAGAAATGAGGAAGAAATAAGTTTCATCGACTGTTTTAGCATCAATAAACTTCCCGGTTAATGTAAAAACTTTTAGATTGTGCATTATAAACTTTTGTGGCCACTTTTACCAAGTGGCTCATGGTCAGAATTTTTGCGTAGGATTTTAACAGCCATTTCTAGAGCGTGAGTATGAGCTGGAAAAATATCCTTAGGAATCCTGTTTAATTATCCATTGAATAATTAATTCCTCCTGTAGTTTACGGAATTCCTCGAGTGGATCGTGATTATTCCTGCAGTACGTCCTGTCCCATTGTCGATGCCTAAATCTAGGTTCAAAGGCACCGTACACTTTAGTAGTAGGTCGCAACGACAAAATATGTCAGATCTTACATTTTCAGAGGCAGACTTTGACACAAAATTATTTTTAGACGTTTGGATAGCATGGTTGCGGATATAATGGTAAATTTGATAATGGTAAATTTGATAATGGTATTATCATGGAATGAAAGCGCGAACTCTAGGGGTGCGCAATCGCCAGGCCGCTTAGCTTGTAGAGTTAAACGATAAGGTGAGGTGGGCCTGTGACCAACGGAACAATTACGAAGGACATGAATGAGCCGTATTGCTGTCATTTTCAGCCTTATGATAAGGCTGAATAACTATCTGAGAGAATTCATCAGACGGACTCCCATGCCACAGATGATGACACCGTCATCCCCTCTAATGTTCTAGCTATGTCAAACTTCCTTCTTACGTTTCTTTACCCTCATTTTTATCGTATCCAACGAAATTTCGAATTCAAGATTCTCAGATTACAATTACACGACAAATCCCTTTCACGACATTTCTGTGTGTCCAGACCACTTGCGAGCTCGCTTGGAGCGCAAGCTGGACTAGGTCGAAGGCATGGAAAAGCTGTCCAACCTGTGGTATCTCACGGAGTATCTCATGGAGTAACTCATGGGAAAACTTCCCAGGAAACAACAGGCGATGACACAAAAAACCTCAAAAAATTCAAAAAAGGCAAAAAAATGACTCAAGTAGACATCAAGCCACGACCGGTAGCTCCATTCTCGAGAGATACGTCAAAAGATCATGGGACTCTGTCAATGAATGAGAATTCCCAGGTCTCAAAATTGAAGAATAGCGACCAAGCTACTACACATTCGGCTGCTACCGAGACGGTGAACTCAATAGCACCGCTAGAAACCATCCTTAAAAGACAACCTCCAGAGATTGGCGATAAGTCAAATACATCCAAGTCACTACATGTACATACGCCACCCTATATCCATCACTTTGATACCTACACTCTAGTACAACAAGTTCAAGCCGGAGGATTTACTGCAGAACAGAGTATCACAGCAATGAAGGCCGTAAGGTCGCTACTAGCTGTAAACTTAGAAGTTGCCAGAGCTGGCTTAGTTAGTAAAAGTGATGTCGAGAATGTGAGACAGTGACCCTGAAAAGCGCCATAAAAATTTTACTGAACGTGCCTCGTAGGAAAGCTATCTTTTCAGAGCCGCATGCTCAGAATTAAAGACTGAAATCCTTAATTCTCGACGAAAAAGCGAAGAGACTATGCGTAGAGATCGAATATCACTTCAACATGAAGTCGAAATATTGAACCAAAAACTTACCCAGGAGCTTTTAACTTTGAAAGATGGCTTGAAAGGCATGTTTGATGATCGTAAAATGTCAGTTAGGATGGATCAGCGAACTATGGAGAGTAAAGTAAGTCTCGTTTGTAGTTAACTCAGATTTGCCACTAACACACTCAACAGATTCAAGAGCTTAATTACAAAATCACTGTCATGCTAAATAGTGATAGCAAATTCGAGGTTGAAGGCCTTCGATGGTTATTGACGAGGCGCTCAGTCACAGGTATTCTATTAATGGCGTTCATGGTCTTGGCATCGTTACGCTATGCAAGCTATAAAAGCCACGAGAATATGATGAAGAAGGAAAAAGAAACATTAAAGAGCGAAGAAGCCATCGAGTACTCACCTGCTCAAGGAGCTGTTGAAATTTTAGCAGCAAGCTAAGATTTGTATCGCAAGGGTGAACGCCTACACTCATCTAGCCTCGATAATTTCTTCGAGGTCGATAGATCCTATTTTTAACGTTCCTTGAGTGGTTTCGTTCAATCTAGAAGATTGGTCATCAACGGTCCTTGCATAGAAAATTATGATATCGCTTGAAGATCATAAGCTTTCTCAAAGCTGCTCCCGGATTTCCTAACATAGCCCTTTCAGGAGTTAAAATTAACCTTCGCTTACACCTACCTAGTTCTCTTGATCCAGAAATCTTTAGGATAAGATAAGGTGCTAGAAAACTCCCTGTCCCTTTAGTTTAGAAAGAGTTCTTTAGCCCGACAGAATACTTTGTCTTTTTCTTGATCATTTTAGAATAACAGGATTTAAGGCCTTAATATTCTACTACAACAAGAGAAAAAAAGATTCAGCAGCGTCTCGCAAGATACAAGTAATGGTATTTACTCACAAGGTAAGACGATTTTCAAATATACTTCTTCAACCCTATGGAATATGCATATCACCCACATCTCACGGGAAAGCCAGAAGTAAACTCCGAATAGGCAATTTCCTGATCTCAGACTAGAGAATTAGTCGTCGTACTGAATTGATTCTAACAGTTGTGATATAGATCTCATGGAAATGTGTCAGCCACGAATCCTTTAAACAAAGCTTGAGACGATTTGAGCTCGATTAAGTACTTTTTATTCGATCACAGTACTCAGGGTGAAGAGGCTAGATCTCTAATATCAGTTCGCGACAGAGAGAGATTGCTGGCATTCTCAATATTACTCACGGTAAAACCATGATCTAATCATCTCATGAGATATCAACGACTGAAATTGCCATCGCAGGTAAGATCGGAGAAATATAGCTATGCGGTTCCAGCATTGCTTCTCTGCACAAAATATTTGCACTAGTCGGTTTTCTAGAGTTATCAAATATAATCTCGTTAACGCAATTTGCTACAATTTTCCTCATGATGGTCATTTTTGAGTGGGGTATTATTCCAATCAGTCGAATTTACAATATTGCTGAGAGACCTGTCTTTGTCGGTATTCATTCATGCGACTGGCTTTCAGGCGCGAATTTATGTGTCTTAAGACCTCATATCTTTGTAGCCCACATGCGAGAATTTAACTGAGTCTCCCTAATGAATCAGAAAGCCGGGCGGAATCAGATCCACTGCCCTGATTTGTTTCATGATCATGACAAAAACTATGACATGTGCACAAGTCTTGGCCATGGCGAATCTTACATGTAGCCATAAACTTTTGACGCGTCTATACGCCCTTCTACCTATAAAGATCACTCGTTTATAGATAACCAACCTCAGCCGTCAGCCACTAGGTCTTATCTAGTCAATTTCTGCTATACTTTGTCGTTCTTACAACTTTGACCTTTTCTATTACGGTTGGAGGTACAAGCCACCTACCGGATATAGTTACATTTCCTTTGAAAATTTCTTTAACGTCTTTTGAAGTCGGCAGTCATAAATTCTGTTTTGCTAGATTTTGGTTCCTGTTGACGGTGCGTAGCTGAGTCGTCCAGCGTTCTTTTCTCTAGAGCTTTGAACCGGAGAGAATAGTGTTTATTTAGACGTAAGCCCGGTTCTCTCGAGTTGAATCTTTGGCAATGGGATTATAGTTTCTCTTCGAAGAGTTGCTGCAAGCATTGTCTATTGTGCCAGTAGAACTATACTGTTACGTGATAGACACTCTCGGTCGATTGCGTCAGTCTGTTCTGCAAAACTTATTTTCTATGTCTCTGACCGATGCTTGTGTACATCTATGCCATCAAGCTTCAGAAGCCTATTCGGCAATGTGATTGCGAAAGGCGATGCCTCTACCTGAAAAAGCCCCTAGCTACCTCACCGATTTTAGTCTCTGAATCTTTATTTGACCAATCCTGAGGGTTCGCAAATTTGAATATTGAGTGGCTTCTATAGCTTGTCCCTGACCTCTCCTGCACGCCACCAACAAAACCCAATAATTAGTATAAGTATTGTGCATACAAAACTTGTGTTTTGTATTTTAATTCAAATGAATTAAGAAGATAAATATACTAGATGGGCTTGAGATTCAGAAATTTTGAACGTCCTCTATAATCGCGCAGAATAATCTGCTTATCACTATCACGAACTTCAAAAATGGATTGCAAAATTAAATTATCTATATTTTCACGTCTGAATATACTCAAACTGATACTTAGAATGCTCATGATGATATGATTCAGGACGTTACCATTTAAAACGTTCTACTCTCCGCCATATTCAAGAAGCTTCGCGAAGTGCTTTAAATTCTATACCAGATGGGAAGCTAAAAGAACTAGCTACAAATATATCAGTGAGATTTTAAGTCATGTTTCGAGTCAATAGTGGACAAGCAAAGCATCAATTTATTGATGTAATTAGTTGTGTCGAAGACAATACCCCAAGTACGCACAAGTTCCATAAAAAAGATTTCAAGCTCTTCGTGTACGTCAACTTGCTTAAAAGAAATACTCGGCGTCAGAATAACTGTAGCCGCAGCAGTAGAAGCTGCTCAATGAGTAGCGGATATATGGATGATATAGGTAATACAATATGCTATGATGTTAGACCTCAGCTTAAGTCGAAGTACGTGTAATATACATGTACTTCCTTAGCCCACAAGCTCAAGCCGCTGGCCTACCAATCGGCACAGGCGTAGAGCAAGTTCAAGAATCAGAGACAATTAGATGGTTAGGAGTCTTCCTAGATTAAGACCTCGCCTTTTACAACTACGTAACTGAATGGACAAAGAATAACACCCGATTTATCTAACACCTTCCTAGGCCCACAAGATTTGCATAAGACTTCCAACCGGGCTCATTCAACATAGTTATCTGGGCAGTAGCAATTCCAATCGCCCCTCATGCTCTCCAAGTATGTTTGCCCGGGCTAAACCGAATCGAGCCGTCCTTTCCATATAGCAGACAATACCTACAAAGACACACTGGAGAGTGACTGAAATCCCTCTGTAGAAGGTTCAACCCAAAGAACGCTGTCTTTTTCTGCAGCCTGGATTTACCGTCTCGAGGTAAATCAACCTCCTGCGAAGCCAGACGCCTTAAGCATAGCTTAAAGACCTGTGATAGGGGTCTTCGCTCTGCAAATGAAGCCAATACCTCTAGAATATAGATAACAAGAAGGTTACTGCCGTTGGTGGAAGCACCACCGTGAATACGACTACATGTATATAGTACGAGCAGGGGTATAGCCGCAAGACTGATGATGAAATAGTTGAAAAAACTACACATAAACTGCCTAAGCTAACTCGATGACGGATTTAGCTCAAAAAAAAAATCATGCTTAGCGGTGGGCTACGTTGTGTATAACGGAGGCACAAATTCCAACACCAAGCTCGGCGGCTTGGGCTCCTCAATAGCCGTGAAGGTCTACAACGCAGACTTACACGGGATCATGGCTGGACCAGAAGCAATCATAAATTTCGGCTAGCATCGAGATTTTAGCCATCGTTACCACGCAACCGATTAAACTAAAATTTCATTTTCCATAGGACCCCTAATGATAGCGGTAGCCAGAGACGAAAAAACTCACGCTCTGGCACAGCATTTGTTAAAATTGGTGGGCCTTTACATGCTGACAAGACATACGGAGACCTTCGGTTAGAAATGCACCCAAAGAAGCCTCCCGAAGTCGGACTTCCGCGACTTTTTTATATGCAGCTAATCACAGTCTGGACTGGATATGGAGACTTAGCGTCTCACCATTGTCAGTGAAACTATGAAGTAGCAACTCGACATTTTGAGTGCGACAGTAAAAATTCAGTTGACTTTCTTGCATAGAATCGAAGGGCGTTAAGAGTATGGCACCAAATTACTTATATATTCCGGATCTAGACAATGGCGAAAGATTGGGACGAAATAATGGCATGAAATTTTGCATACTGATGCAACCCCCTGTCAGCGAAAGGACAAAGGCAACCCAAACTAGCCCGGTGAGGATAAGTCAACGAGTTTCAGGTTGCTCATCTCCCATAGAGAGTCGACAGATGTTATTTGAAGTGTTGGAATTGAGGTGGTCACTTTCGAGATAGTGGAAGTAGGACCAACGATGAGATATTATCTCAGAAGAGTTACCACGTAGAGTAAGACGAAGATGTAAGAGCAAGAGAAGATTAAATTAGTTATTACTTAAATGGGTACCGCTCAACTTGTTGAGTTCCCTAGCTTGAAATCTAGTTAGTTACTGTCTATTACTACTCTTATTAGGATATTGATCCCTGGCATGATCGGCATAAGTGTCTTCGATCACTGGCAGTAATCGATCCAAACTTATTACTATACCAGCCACCTGTTAAGTGTTGACATGCTGATCCGCCTAAGCTTAAAACTCGATCAGCGAATTACTTGTCAGTCACCAATAGGAATTGGCAACTGATACCTAACTATATCGTTTTCGATCACATATTTCAACATGAAGATCTTGCGCTGAAGCATGAGAAAATTTGGCATTTAACCTGCGTTCGAAGCAAAGGGTTACTTGTATCTGAAGATTAATGCCTATTGTTAATTACACAAGAAACTCCAACACCACATAAATCAGCCATCGTAACGTTAGTACTAAGAGGCGAAAATGTCTTGCCCATTAAATCTTCTTCTTCTTCTTCTTCTTCTTCTACTTCTTCTTCTTCTTCTTCTTCTTCTTCTTCTTCTTCTTCTTCTTCTTCTTCTTCTTCTTCTTCTTCTTCTTCTTCTTCTTCTTCTTCTTCTTCTTCTTCTTCTTCTTCTTCTTCTTCTTCTTCTTCTTGGCCTTGGCCTTGCCTGAATAAGTCTAGGTGACGCGAGAAGAAAGCTTTTATTGGACTGAAGCATCGAAATCTCAATGAAGGCGGGAGTAGACATCTAAGCAGTTGCAACAGATTGCACGGCAAGCATTGGAATATTTTGGGCATTCCTTTTTCAGAAAATTCTTTTAGAGGTGTGTCAGCAGGATACTAGAACGTTTGGATACTAATGGCTGTGCCACCAGTACATGTAATACGGTTGTGTCCTAACGCCAAAAATTCGGTTCTTGGATACTGTTTTTCTTTAACCATCAAAATTCAATCACTTTCCGGTAGTAGTATTTTCTATCTTATCAAGCTACCGATTTTTTGCATGTAAAATTTTACTCCTCTAATGAAATAATTTGGGTCGGATGGTGGTGTGGTACACCGTCTGGGCCGTTCTCCCAAGTAGAGTCTGGGCAGCTTGGACACATGCCCCGCTCGAGACAGGAGAAAGCTGGTTCGAATCTAGTAAGACCCGTTAACCATACTATCTCGCGGTGGTGTTTTTCTCATAGCTTGATCAAAGCATATTCAGATAACCATGGGTTTTTCCCGGTTTTCCCTGTGGTGGGTATTCACGGAAGAGGTTACGTGTCGCAAGACGTTATCCTTGTAGTGGTATCTGCGAATGAAATCTGAGTATGAGTATTTCAAAACGTCAAAATGAGTCATTCTATGAGAAACACACCTTCCGTAATCATTCGTGTCATAGCTTCAGGCTGCATACAAAAGATTGATTTAAAAAAAAGACCTGATCATGTACGGCTTGCCCCCCTTGCTGCATTGGCGCCTCTAGCCTTTTTTAGCAGATGACTTTCCCCCAAAGGGTAATAATTATAAGCTCGATGAAAATGTTCAAAGTCATCTCAGGATGGACTGCCAATGTCCGCTACTCTAAAGGTCTATATCCTCTTTTACCATTACTGCTACTATTACTGCTACCATGACTAGTATCTTTGAACCACTTGAATTGCTCAGTATCCCTCCCAATGGCGAGACGTCAGAGACTTAGAGATGCTTCAAAGACATCAGAAATGCCTGGTAAAAAGCTGAATTATAAACAACGAAGTCGAATTTTTTCTCTGTGTACAAATGCTGGACAAAGCTACACTGAGATAAGTGAAGCCCTCAGAATTAACTGCTCAACCGTACGAGCGGTGCTAAAGTCTGGATTTTTGACCCCAAAGAAGTCAAAGGAAAGCGCCTGTAAACTGCTCCGCCACACGTAAATTTATGGTCTTTCTATATAATATCATTTTCAATTTGATCCAGATTTCTGTCTACCATTTTGCATAACCTCCATTTGCAGAAATTACAACTTTACAACTCCCTTTCATGTTGCTGGCATATTTCGCTATATCTAGGCCAGTAATTTTCCCCCATTCTTCCTCAATACATTCCCTAACATCTCTTTCTGTCGTTGGATGCCTTTTGCCGATTCTGTACTTCAGAAGTCGCCATATATTCTCAATAGGATTAAGATCTGGAGAATTTGCGAGCCATTTCATTCGTAGAAGTCCAAATTGTCCAAGCTGTTGGTGCAGATCTTACGTCGCTCTCGCAACATGAATTGAAGCACCATCTTCCATCAAAATTGGTGGAGATCTAAAGCCTAATCTAGTCTGTTAGTGAGGTGCATAGTTACATGTTTTTTAGTCACTAGGTTGACGCCATACGTCTAGTTTTATTTTAGTATAGGAAAAGTGGAGCACAAATGAGGCGCGGAGCTTAACTTGTTACAACCGAGATACTACTTAGTTCTCTGATTGATTTTTTTCATCTTCAGGAAAAATTCTACATTCGAGTAGATGTGATAATTCTCACCTAATTGGGCCTATTTCTCTGTTTTATATTGATGTATGACCGGAACTATCTCTCGCCGGTAAACATCACCATTTATTTTTCCCCGAGCTTTTTCGAAAACCACGATTGGGCCCCTAGAATCGCCCGAAATAGCCCCCAAATCATCCACGATGAGTACCCTCGGAATTTGAGTATACAATAGGCCTCTTGATACTTCTCTTCAGCTCGCCTGGTGACATAAATTTTGCCACAAAATCTAGTGCTTATTGATGCTTCATCTATCCAATTAACATGAGTCTGCGCCCAGCTAAGGCGAGCCTCTTTGAGCATCAGAGAAGAGCGGCTTCTCAGGGGCTACTCGGCGATGCTAAAGTTCTTTCTCGGAAGCGTATATCAAAGTTTGACGGCAAGCTTGAATCCCTTCGAGCTCTGCAACTTGCTCATAAGTAAGACGCCTATGGTATGCGTCAAGAGTTCCTTTTTTGGTGAGAAGGCGACAGAGGGGTGTGTCAAGTTTGCAAGGTCTCTCTTTTGGCTTCTTTGGGGTCAAAAATCCAGACTTTAGCACCGCTCGTACGGTTGAGCAGTTAATTCTGAGGGCTTCACTTATCTCAGTGTAGCTTTGTCCAGCATTTGTACACAGAGAAAAAATTCGACTTCGTTGTTTATAATTCAGCTTTTTACCAGGCATTTCTGATGTCTTTGAAGCATCTCTAAGTCTCTGACGTCTCGCCATTGGGAGGGATACTGAGCAATTCAAGTGATTCAAAGATACTAGTCATGGTAGCAGTAATGGTAGCAGTAATGGTAGCAGTAATGGTAGCAGTAATGGTAGCAGTAATGGTAGCAGTAATGGTAGCAGTAATGGTAGCAGTAATCGTAGCAGTAATGGTAGCAGTAATCGTAGCAGTAATGGTAGCAGTAATGGTAAAAGAAGATATAAACCTTTAGAGTAGCGGACGTTGGTAGTTCATCCTGAGACTAACCTTTCTGGTAATCCAATATCAGGAATATACTCCTGATGGATAAAATAATGGAGATGTTGTTCTTCACAGTCGAGCGGATAGATTCCCTTCTTCCATGATCTATCTACTTTCTCTATCTATTTCTATCTCCTATTTAACCCCAGTCTCAAAAGCAATTGTACACCATTACGTAATCGAGACTAGACCAACTTTAACATCCAACGTCTCGAATGATGGCCATCTGCTGCCCAAGTTTCATCTGGCCAAAGGATGGACATCCACTGCTCAAGGATCCAATCGATTTGGGCTTCTGCCCATTCTCTCCGCTTCCTTCTAATCTCAGGAAATGCAGTGGGCTTGTTCAACGCTGAGTGACGCTTAAAACCCCTTTTCTCAAGTTTACTCTTAATCACTCTCTCGCTCACAGCCAAATGCTTGAACGTGTTAAGAACGTATAGGGAGATGAGAGTAAATCACAAGAGGATAAATATAAAGTAGAGGTAGGAGAGAGAATACGATAGTATATATAACGATACTGTCAGAAGGACAGATGATTATTTTACAAGTATTGAGGACAGCAATACTGTTGTGACAGGTATATGAGGAGCGGGTACATACATTTGTGGGAGTAGCTACAAGTGTTCACGTTTATGAGAAAGATTGCGGAAGGACGTTGCTAGAAGATGTGGAGTAGTGATTTGCTATACCCTCTGTAACGAGGAAGGAGACTCCCTACTTATAGTCTGGCTAACTCTCTTACTAATCATACATACTCTCTTACTAATCATGCAAACAGTGCAAACAGTGCAAACAAGGTAAACACAAATGGTCATGTGACTGTGTTTACTTAAGCCATGTATATGACAACAGTGGTGTCAAAGTCATGCAAGACCCTAGTGTCAGTAACACAACAAATACTATTTGTGTGCCGAGATTTTACTAGATGACTCAGGAATTCCCGACAGAACGGCCCATTTGCAAGTTCGAAGTAGGTCATTTAACGATTTTCAGGAGATTCTTTGAAAAATTCCTCAATTTTATCGACATCTTCGGATGAAAGCGATGGAGTTCGACCACGAGCTTCCTTGGGTGTCGCTGATCCGCGGCGAAGAGAGTAACCAATTTGCTTTCGCGAAATGTTGCGTTGGGCTGCAATATTTGATTGATTCATGCCAGCGTCGTGAAGCGCTTTAATCTTTGCCATTTAATATTGCTATATCATGCTCTTGCTTAAATATTCACCTGAATGCACTGATCTCTGCTCAAGCGTTAAGATGAAGGCGTGGAAGGGGGTAGTTGTGGTTGATCCATCTATCTAAAGACAACCTAGCCAACTGAATCGTCAGTCTGCATGTTAACTTACTCCTACTTTTACTGAAAAAATAATCGTGTACTACTGGTAGCCCGCATAAAGGTCGTTTTGCTTGAGGATATGCAAGTTCATATGCAGGTGAAAATTCCTTTTCCTTAGTCAAAGCATAGAGAGAGGGGAAGACGAGAAGGTCTGAAAATTCGCT
>JAKRRZ010001335.1:0-11913 GCA_022627015.2 Podosphaera aphanis
ATATGGTTTAGCGTATTGATGCTCATAATACACTTAGGCTTAAGGTCAATGCGTGTGCAATTAGGGGAAATGCAACCTTGCACGATCTTCCTCAGCCATCTCAATTAGAAGCACTAATTTCAACAGTAACCTCAACCATCACCAGCACAACAGCGTCACAAGAATTGGGATCATCCGCGCACGTTCAACAGATCTCCTCTTTGGATGCTCCAGAAGCAGGAGTAGATTCACTCTGTGATGGTCACGTAATGCGCAAAGATGTGATGTCGTAGGAAACCTCGGCTCGCGCAAACCTGTTTCAGGGGATTTTACCACCAAAATAGCGTTTTAAACCATTCAAGACAACTTTTCATAGTGTGGGGATTTACCCTAGAAAGTTACATATTAGGAGGATGGATAAACTTTCAAAACGATGGGCTTATTCCGCTACAAAACAGCCAGCGAAGATATCAGGAATCAGCCTGTAGATCTAAAAATTAGCGAAGACGTTTAATATTATCTGTCGAATCATTGTTTTCGTTTTCGTAAGCGTTATTAAATTCACCATTCCTGTTATCGAAATATCGCGTAAGAATGACTGAACGACTTTTTACTGTAAATGACGTGGGTTCACTTGAAAATCCAACTTTCCAAGTCTCATCGTTGACCTATAAGACTTTACATGGTTCGGTCCCATTATTATTTTCACTACGACGCGAGTAAAAGTACATCAGAGTGTAAGGAAGGATGTTCTGAAGTTTGTCGGACCGTGGACCATTTCTTTGCCTTAGAGTCTCAATTACTTGGCATACTGCTTTAAGGTTCTGTACTTCATTCATGCACTGCTTTTTCGGCTGTAGCTGCCCACTGAATTAGTGTTGCTGTTGGAGAATCGAGCACAGATGTCCTTGGATGGGCATTGAAGAACAGAAGCATAGAGGAGTCTGACTAGGCTAGCTGTATCTTTGATATTCGTGCCGACCATTTGAAGCATCATATCTCTCCAGATATCCTTGCCGCTTATTATCTACTGGATCCAGGGCCTATGTTCTTGTTTAACGCAGCACCAATGGACTGGCATGTTGCAGCGGATACTTCTTTCATTCTCATTGCCATGGGTACCGCCCGCCGGTGGGTGAAATTTTTGACGAGAAAGCTTTGTGCCCGCGTCATCAACCATGATCTCAGGAGGATCGACGTAGATATCGTCCAGCGGAGCCATACGATATCCCAGATAGGCTAGCTGTGATGATAACCAATGAGCAGTTTGGAACAGTCTCTTTGTCAACTACATGTATTTGTAGTGACGGTTTATCATCAACAAATATCGTCTCGAGAGAAGTAGCTCGATTAAACTGTACATCGACTTTAAGAATCCGATTAAGTCGGCCAGGTGATTTTCCATGTATTTGATAGAAGAGGTAATCTTTTCAGAGTCGTTCCACGATATCTTCATTGATGTCATGCTCGCTACATGAACCGGCGATGGAGTTTATGATCCGTAAGGAAGCAATGCTTAAGCAGTGCCTTCTTTTTTGTTTGGAGGCCAATCAGTATCTTCGAGGGATCTTGCCATACAACGAGAAAGAGATGTCCGAATTGTTAAATAGCCAAGTACTTGGGAATTCTGTATCGACATCTCTCCCGTACATAAGCTACGGGGGCGCAAGCACATTGCGCATGTCCCAAACAAATTAAAATTAATATCTCATGAATTATCATGCTTCGGGTCTGGCAAAGTCGTGTTCTTCACTTTCAAGCGGTGCTGGCTGCACACGTTCAGCATGCTCTTACGTCTGGGATAGTGTTAGAGTAGCATGAAGACATGTGTGGGGATGGACAAGGTGGTTGACAGGCTACGGGGTGCCATCCTACGTAGTCCAGGAGATAGATGCATTACCACTCGGCCAAAACGCCAGACCAGAATCATCGAACGCTATAAACCGGTCAGCTCCATATCTATGTTATACAAGAAAGGCAATCCTGACAGATAGCCAAGAAGAGTCGCAGTCTTTCCCTTCAGGATTCCCAGCACCCTTTCAACGGAGAAGTTCATCGACTGTCTCAGAGTGGTAGGGTGAAGGGCTCTACTGATCAAAAACATCCAAGTAGTCGCAACATCATTTATAATAGGCTGTTGGCACCAGTGATGAGATGCTGGTTGGGCTTTCTAGGAGCAGTAGGCTAGACTCCTACATGGCTTATTTCAGATGACTGCGGCTGCTCGTTGAGAATGATAGAGTGAGTCACAGTAGCACAATTCCACTCCCCATCAGCCTCTTCTCGTGAACCTATCTTTAAATCGCAAAAAATATTATATATGATCTAAGAATGTCTTCTAGTGAATCAAGACTCTAGAATGCTAGTTTAGCTTTTAATCGCAAAAAATATTATATATGATCTAAGAATGTCTTCTAGTGAATCAAGACTCTAGAATGCTAGTTTAGCTTTTAATCGCAACATGTTTTTGTCACAAACACCGGCAGCGACGGTTGAAGACGTCCCAGAAGCCCAGCAATGCAACAAAATTAAAGTCGCATCACAGAGACATAGAACCATTAAAATCCCGATTGAATGATCGGGAATTATGGCTGGTCATCTATATGATACGCCTATATCGTTTAACGTTAGCCTCTTCCCACATTTAAGTGCCGCAAATATACCGGACGGTGTTAAAGGATGACACTGCTTGTGTAGATGAGAATTGAATTTATAGATTCTGATGTCGACAGCATCAAAGTTAATGAATTATTACAAGCTGCTTGATAGATCAGAAGTTCAAGTACCTCTTACCAAAGTAAGTGATAAATCTTACACGCTTTTGAGAGTGTGAAGCGTGATTTCGATGTTCGTTCAAAAGAGATATGGAACATGGACGAAATTCAACTTGAACTTCGCTTTTGGGCTTATCAGCTGGCGAGAGATGTATCAAATCAAAGCTCTGTCGATCGTGAATCGCATGGCATCACGAATGGATTTAAATCATTCGAGACAAAGAGTAGGGACCCGTCGCCAAACCTGTCCCCGAAGGTGCGACACCACAACGCTCTCGATTCGAGGAAGCGGTACCAGATTGGATCCACGAAACATCTCCGAACGGATGGATAGCGAATCGGACTGCAAGTGGATGGGCAAAGACAATTTGCTACCCATTAATGAAGCCTCAAGATGACGCAGACTACGGATGCATGGCCATGGGAGCCGCACAAACCTGGAATTCCAATAGGAATATCACTAAAGTGAAGCCGGCCTGCCGTAAATCCCTGAGATATTCTACAGCTCCTCGACGCATCGCGCTTTTCAATTCTAAAACCTCGTCGCCGTCGGCTGAATGGAGACCTCTCCACAACACAAGAATCTGCACAGATGTAGAAGCAAAGACTTAATATTTGCTATGATCAACAACGCCATGCGTGCCTCGCGGATGTCGAGATGAAAAGCGAATGGCATTCTATCAGCGTGTTCCCATTTAATCATCTAAAGCTCTTTTTCTCACACCTCCACAACGACGCCCACGAACACCCACCCGAGCAATAACCAAATGGACGCCAAATTCATGATTTATTCACTCCTTGTAAGTCAACAGATTTACATGCAAAATTTTAAGTCTTATGAGTCAAAAGGGTACTCATGGTTTAGTCATACGCAAATCGGAAAAATCATTCGGAGAACTCGAGGTGCAATTTGCCGATAAAAAGATCACAAGCCAAGCTTTAAGGCTTGAAAATGAGTTCTTTTCGGCTTACGCAAATCATAGCAGACCCAAATACTAAATTTTCGAACATCAAAGCGATTGAAGGGGCTGAGAAGGAAGCAATGGTGGTATCGGTAATTGAAGCAGTAAACAGGTCACAGCGAGTCAACACGGCTGCTGCAAGAGCTGAAAATTTTACAGAATATGGCCATGCCAATTCTTTACAAGATTATCTATTTAAATTCAGAATCTAGATTTATTATTGTAGAGTAAAATGAAAAGTTTTCGAACTAGAAATTATAAGATCACGTCGATGGAATTGTGGTACTCCGACTTGGTGCAGAATCCAAGACGAGATTTTGCCGATCGTAATTGACGCATTCGCTAGCGAAAACAATCCCGTATTGGTGTCCCTCGCCTAATAGCGAAGCGAAGCGATTAGGTGAGGGGGGCTATGACCAACAGAGCAATTATGCAGTTAGAGTAGTTCGACGGTACATTCGAGGACGAGCGGAAGACTGTAATTCGTCAGGACCTCATTTACTATGTCAATCACGAGATGCGTGCTGTGTAACGGCGTTGCGTGGTAATCGCAATTCTGGAGTATGCTTTGGGTCGGGAAAGCCACAGAGTTCAGGGAAGAGTTATCGTGAAGTTCATAGTATTATTCTCCAAGGCGAAAGATCGGATTCTCTTCAGATGTCAGTTTATTAAAAGTTATCCAATCCTGACTGGCTTCGTCAGACTAGAGAGGTGTGCGGAAAGCTTAACATATTATGTACATAATTGCTTCCGAGACTTCCGAGATTTGAACGACATGAGCTCTCTTTGAGATACTGCATTTTGCAGTGATTTCAGGGTTTATGAGGGGCCCAAAATTAGCGGAACCGTAGAAAATCAGACGTAAGGCATCTTGCGTATAGGAATCATGCATGGACGACAGATTGTAGGTTTAGACAAATAGGTCCATGAGAAACGGAAACGAAGCAAAATCGTACTAAAGATCCATACATCAACCAGTATAGTTAGTTTTTAATGGGGGATGGATTTTGGTCCTGCCGGTCGATACCCTTTTCTATTATAAGAAGAGGGTAAACTAGAAACATTCGGTTAAATTCTGATGGCTCTGCTGACCCGGTGGCAAGTTTTGTTGATATGATAAAATACTGGCATCAAAACCGGATATAAATGGAGATGCGGTAGCTGGAATGTTAGGAAAATTAAGATTTAGCTCATTATTAGAAATCATAATATAGTCGATTCTCAAGGGGGTTATTAACTTCAAGAGTGAGGTACTTTCAGTTTCTTACGCCCCGAACGAATCTGGGTAATTAAGCTTCCTATCCAACGAGAATGTTTAAGTCTGGATGCTCTAGTTTTCTTGTTGATTAAACGATGACGGTTTGAAAGATCAGATTTTGGGTCATCGACCAAGCCTGGTCGCCGATTGGTTGAAATTCACATCTTGTTGCGTCCTCGCGCTGTTTTCGAATGATGAATGATTAATTGTCATCGTAGCCAGTTGGAATAACTCCAATTCGCTCCTGTGCAAATAGTCTAATTTATACTCCGGCGGTTTTAACATCCAAGGGCGTTTAAAATGGATTTTATGGGTTCGATTCTAAGGAGCACTCAGATCAGCTTAGTTTATAGGGTCATAGGAAGACTAACTCGCGGGATGAGGGCATGACCAGAGAGCAGGAAGTGAACCGAGCGAGTTGGTGGCATCAACGCGGTGACTCTTGCATGCGTTCTCACGGCTGAGTTGTATATCTCATCCACACTGTTTCTGGCTGATCTCTCGGAAGTAAAATCAACCGCATTCAAGTACGTAACCCCAAACTCGACTCTGACAAATATTCCTTGTCCTGGTCCGATAGGTGAAAGATCAGTAGATAACCGCATCATAAAAAGGTAGAAGACCGCAGAGCCTGGGACCAAAAAAGTTGTAAGGCCCTCGATACTTATTTCAGAATTCAAGTAGACGTCACTTGGTACTTGCACTGCTGCTTTCTCATTCTGACACATATAATGATTCGCACCTTATTCGTCCGAGGGAAACCCTTCCAATTAAAATTTGCTCTTGCAGCTATGACGCTCAGTGACCAAATTCCCATGGGCCGGTTGCGCACAGCAAGCATGGGTTAAGATAGGTTACAGTGGGTGTGCGTGTTATGTTTGCTGATTTGAAGCACATAAAGCGGCGTTATGGAAGAGCTAGTATGCGAGCCAGCTCTTTCTCGAGCTCTTCACAGCCCTTGATTAGGATCGAATGGTGTACATGTGGTGGTACGCTGTCCGAGTTGTTCTCATGCACGTATTAGACTTGAGATACTTACAAATTATCTCTATCCAGTATGAGACCGGAGTACACTACATCGAATTCAGTAAGACAAAGAAGCCACAGTTCCATTTCTCGTGGTGGTAGAATGGCAAAGACATGCTTCGATGCTCACGCGTTCCACATATTGATCTGAGTCGTTCTTCGACTGCGCAGCGCCCTGTTATTGTGTCATGGCCTAAGTATTTACATGTTTTCATCCTCACGAATTTCTAGTACATGTACATATTTATGTAACTACTGGTATTATTATTATTATTACAGAATTAAATCAGATATCATGTCATAAAAGAAGTTAAACTTCTTTGTAATACTCGTAACTGCATGTACTGGCTGGTATAATTAGTCCTTATTCAGGGCTAGCCACCAGAAAAAGCGATTAACTGGCCTGAACTTTGGAGGAGATATGTAGACTCCCATTTCTGTTACTTCAGCACCCCCAAATGAGCGCGGTGAAAGGTGTACACGTAATAAGGATTGGGCGCGGATCAATCCAAGTTGTCTGTATCTCATAATTATCCACTGTCTGTACCAAGTTGTAGCCAAGTCCCAATTCGACAAATAAATCTTATGCTAGTTATTAGTCATTTAGCGAAACTGGCACAATGTGAAGTTCGTGATTCTCGTCTGGTGCCCGATACAAACAATCCGTTTGCAGTCAATTATGTTTGTTGCATGAATCCTTCTGCAAGACTAAACTCAAGCTTTTCACACTCGAACACCATTTGTATGCCGAAACAATCTTATGATGTTTTCTGCCCGATAAGGGCTTTATCTACGTTCCCATTGTGCTACATGTACGCGTATGTAGATGAGTAAGCCTGAGGGGGAAACTTGAAGATGGTGAAGTCTCTTAGTGCCGATCTCCCGATAACGATCCGGTCGAGTTCGCACATAGCTATAAACAGATACATGTAGATACCTTCACATTAGATCACCGCTCACATGCGTATCTACCATGTCCCAACGCAAGAAAAGATTCGTCTTAGACATCCAAGAAATGAATGTATCTCCAATTGGACTGGACTTACATCACCTCACAGCATCAAGACACCACCAAAAAATCCGCACTCGAATAACCAATGCGTGTCTTTTTACTTCAAATCTGACCGGACCAACCTTGCATGCTCCTCTTTTATAGCCACGGCAGCTATACAACGATGAGATTCCTTACGGGAGTACAAAAAAATAGAGATCTCCCATATGCTGCGAGACGCGTAGCCAAATTCCCAGCCGGCGTCTCACAGTATGTCCAGTTTCCAGGGTTGAAAAATTCAGGATATCAATGCGTAATTCAAGCCTTACCTGACCCTTGGACACCGACCATAGCCGAACCGTCAAGCGCACCCTAACGTTACATCGATATGGCGGCATTGTTACATTGCTGGATTCGTCAAAATCACATCCATCATTGTGGCAAGCATGTTAACTTTGTGGGCTCCAATACAAAGTCTATGGTGACGCGAAAACCCACTTCATGTTTAAGTTTCTCACACAGCATGCTAAGTTAGGCAATCCTCTGTTCAGAGTTTATCCGAACCTAAGATACACCCAGTGGACTCTTAACTCTCGATAACCGTTGACCTTGGAGCACAAACTCGCAACTTCCGCCGAAACCCATTGCAATGACTACCGGAAAACTCACTCCGACTCTCTGGTCCTATCATCGATTCTTAATTTAGCAAAAATCTAGCTGCCTGGGCAACCTAGTGATTATTGTTTCTTGCATAGCTCTTAGCATTTCATTCGAGATATTCAGACAACGGTCTCCTCATCATACTGTACCGCTGAGCGATAAGAGATCAATACGCTTATTCCTCATCAAGAGTTTATATTTGTCTACGAATTGGACAGAGTTTGATTCCCTCAGAAGTGCCAAACTTCAAATTTCTCTGCAGCAATACATGAAAGTTACGAGGACCAGTCACAAAATGCCATCAGAGCTTGCAAAGGCTAGACTCCATTGTATTCAAGATTCGAGGAACACAACCAATTGCTGTATCTTATTAATTTTTGATTCTATTATTAGTCGTCAATGGGCCATAGTCCTAATGATAAGATAATCCTAAACCAGAAGTTGGCCATAGCTTCGTCATGCCCCAAGGCTCCAAAAAATCGTCTCATGAATATTCATTATCATGACTCATTAACATCCCTCACCTCCATTTTCCAATCTTCTCTTTGCAAGCCTGCTAAGGCTTCTTTGCCTTCTGGTGTCAGTTTGGGCTTTCCATCAACCGATATCGCATCAACAAAAAATCTCGGTTTCCATTTCTTCTCAAGGCTTTCTCGAGCTTTTACTTTCAAGCGCTGTCGCTCTTCAAGCTCAAGCTTAAGTGCTGTAGCCTTGCCATATTGGTGTGATTTGATAGCCTCAGTGACAGCTGACCACTGGAGGCGAGATTCGTTATCGAGTTGGTGAGAGGTAGGTGGCACAATTTTTGGTGGTATGCTAAGAGGTGCCAGTTCAATTAGTGGCATTTTAGTTTTCTATAATCGCAGTAAGCACTCAAAATCCAGATTTCCCTGCAGAGACGTACGCCTTTAGATCCGAGAGAGAAGAAAACAGTTTCTTTCCAAGCACCCGATATTCGAGCTAAGATATCATCTTCTGGTACGTCTTTGATCTTCATAATGTCGTCCTTTTCTGGGTTATATTTGAAGACTACCCCCTCAACCTTATTGTGGGACTTTCCTAGCCAGCTCTCTTCAAGGTAATGCAGGATCGTCTTAATACCTGTCTTGGCGCAAGTAATGTAACATTGTTCCCCTACAGTCACACTCAAACTTCCTCGTAATATTCCACCAATATGAGCGATGGGATGTGTGAGATGGTATTCCTCATCATCACGTTTTGTGAGCGTGATGAAAATGCCCCGATTGAACTCTCCAGGAGTCACTTTAATACTCATACCAGTAAATTTAGCCGTTATTTGGTCATACCCACGGGCTATTAACCCCTTCTCTGGACAGTCAACGAAGAAAGCTGAAATAGGAGGATGATGTGATGTTTGTTCCGTTATGTTCGAAACTCGGATTTTCTGACCCATGTCACTAGTGGTTGAAGATGACCTGGAAACAGTGTTCACTGACGAATTACGCGATCGCCGTGATTTGAAAGAAGATGCGCTACTCCTGGTCGCAGCAGCTTTAATTGCAGAAATATCTGGCGCATTATCTTCAACCTCCCAGTTACACTAATAAAGTTTAGTTAGCTTTCGTCAGCGATAACCCTCGTCTTGGGTTTCTTGATCTTACCCTAAAGAACTCTCCTAATGTTGAATTATAAGGCTTGCATGGTTTCCCCTTTACGTACTTTAGATCCTTGGTAAACCAGAACCTCAAGACTTCGAGCATACGATCTAATGGATCATCTGAGTTACCTATCGCAATGAATGCGCTGGGCTGATCGAGATAGTTCCAGTACTCCAAGTTTGGCATTGGCTCGAGCAGTTGGGTCGGCAATGAGAACCGAACAGATGCTATATCAGCAACTCCAACGAATCTATTAAGAAGAGTGTCAGCATATACTCTAGATCAAGAATTTGTTCAAATATAGCGGATCGAATCTTGATCCTAAAGCTGATATGGGGATGTGATGGGACTCCGAACGCCATATGGCACAAGCTCTATCCAGCACTAGATGGTTATCCGCTTACTTTCGTAGGATACCTAGTAGCAAATGTAACTTCGAACTATCTTCTGATTTTCCTGGGTCATTATGGGTATCTGTAGATGGCACTTCTGCTATTGTGGGGGGAATATCAGAGTGAGCTGTATGCTTGTCGGATCCGGATGATGTAAGTGTCATATTAATTAGGGTAAGGATTAAGTTGAATCAGTAGCACATTCGTCCCAAGCCTTATAATTGGCACAGCCAGAAGATTAAATAAGTATGTTGAACGATATACTGTGTTCTGAGGAACAGCGTTCGAACATTGTTCGAATAGTGGGGTAATTAGTGTTTCAAAATTGGCGCCAAGCTTAGGGTAACTCTTGCTACGACTAGTCCGAAGATAGGGCTGCAGGACACATGCACCTGTCCTGGTCGTACATGGAATTCCGGCTCACGTCTTCTGCGTCTCCTTCATCTGACGATAATTTGGGGAGGACGATTTAAACGTTGCGCGTTGGGGATCGTGAGTGACCAATGACTATGACCGATACATGTACCCTGCTCTACCGACATCATCTTCGTCAGCAGAAGCTCATGCAGTGTCTAACTCGAACGGGAAAGCATGAGGTCAGCAGGCAGGCAGTCAGACACGCAGGCAGGCAAACGTTTTCTGAAGACCAGCGCCGCTTCTGCGGGCGCCACTCACACCTACCTCCATATACATGGGCCGGCCTGAGCTACGATTCATGACCTATTGCGACCAACGTGCAAATACTGGTAATACTGTCTTCTCTGTGACGCGCTGCACGTGTTGGTTGAATCCTGGACGGCCGTCTGCCGGGGATGAGGCGCTGATATCGGCTTCACTGTCGCACGTGCTCCTCCCCTCCTTCTCGTGCAATCCGGCGGGGCGGGGCGGGGAAACCATTTGACGAACGGACCGACTAACCAACAGGCTAGCGGACGTCGGACGGCGGATGTCCATCTTTGACACCACGGAACGTCGGGTGTTGTCGTCTGACGGTGCCGCACATGCCGAATTCGTCCGCTTCGCACGGGCGGTCGCGTGATGCAGAAGAGGGAGGACCAGAGAACCGAGTCTAGGCACAAAGGTAATCTAGCGTGTACATTTTCATCACTCAACGCCTTTTAGCAGTTAACCAGCCCCGAGTTCATTTGATTCCGTATTTAATCTGCAGTCTCGCTACTTTATCTGGCGAGAGTATGGCGCCGCCTCTGGTCCCCAAGCGTGCGCTTCCCCCTGACCCACAAGACGCCGGGAATCGCGACTCGAAACCGAAGTCTACGTCGAGTAAGAATTGCAGCAATAGCCTACCAGCTCGCTCGGCAATGAAATCCGCTGAAGCCAACCGTAAGGCCAAGGCAATCGAGAGAGCGCTCAGTGTGTCGAAGCTCTCCCCCGATGCTGGCGAAACAATGAATGAATCAATGAATGAATCAACGGATGAATCAATGGATGAATTTCAGGACGTCCCATCGAGTGATACCACCGATAGCGTATGTGCCAATATTGATTTCAATACAACGGACAATGACATATCCTCGAGTGAAAACTGGGACACTACCAGCACTCCACACAACTCTGCGTCTCTTATGGATGCCATCAAGGGGCTTTTGGACCTGACGAATGATTACTTACGAGAACTTGAAAACAAGCATCCTAGTGTTGGTGCTGACTTCCTCGCGCTGCTAGCAGATGGCGCATCCCGAGCCAAGCGTGGCCAGCGCGTGTATGCTCCCATGCCGAACCGAAACAAGTCACTTTCTACTGGACATCAAACGAAATCGTGGGCGGAAAGAGCTGCCTGCCTAAACTCGGAACAGAAAGTCTTATCCTTGAAGAAACCCACAATAAGAGCATCCCCTCCCCAAGGACAAGGTAGTGAGGACCGTCGTATCATGATACGGCTAGGCCCCGATCATGAAGCTAGGAAGGCAGATTCGTACGAACTTCGACAAGCCATACAGAAACTTGTTCCGGACAGTACTTTAGTTTCTGATGTGTGGTCAGTGCCCTCAGGCGTTGCTATACTCGCACCGACCCCAGCGAAAGCTGCTACTATTCTACAGGCAAAAAGCGCAATTGAGAACCGCTTTGGGAATGCTCTTGTTGAACGACAAGAATCCTGGACGACATTTGTAATAGGGCCCATCAAGAAGAAAGTTCGATGTCACGATGGTCAGTCTGACAGACTCTGCGACCCCCTCGAGGGTCTCCTACAAGAGGAACTCGCGACTGTCCGTGAATCAGTTCCCATCAGA
>JAKRRZ010001336.1:0-11899 GCA_022627015.2 Podosphaera aphanis
TACTTGGACAATATTAGCTAGCAAGGGTATAAGCCAGATCTGGCTAGTAGTCTGGATGCACCTTGCTTACAAGGATGTGGTACCTTACGTTTAGCGTTTTGCTACCTTACGTTTAGAATTCCCGGGCAGCGATATCAGCTTTGGCTCTTTCAAAAATGTTGAAGATTTAGCTTAGTCCAATTCACAAAAAGTTATAATGTGATATGAATAGATGGGAAAACGTTAATATGAGCTGGGCAGCAATTAGCAATAAGGGTGAAAAAACTTGATTCTATAAACTAGACTTATGAGTTGACTATATACAAAGGGTCTATTTCCACGTCATTGGTGTGAGAACAAATGTTATACGGTGTTAATCATGGAATGTTGAACAGGATATTGTCAATGCCCCTACTCTCGTAATCGCTGATAATGACTTCGTAGATGATTTCCATTCGTATTGATGATAACGAACCTTTGTTTTGTCTGCAAATCTTAAATTAATACGCGCTTATTAATGCCTGTGCGGTTCGCTTCAGAATCCCGTGTAGCTTATCAACAAAGCTTTGCTTTTTGCATTCGGGTGCTGCGATAAAGACTTTGTGATCCAGTTCCTACCAAGAGGACTTTCATCACCCTGAACCTCAAGTATTTTTTGATCGGTCTCTCATAACCTAAAGTGGGAAGACGCCTGCCTTAAAGAATCCAATTTCTTAATCCAATCGACGAAAAACATTTCTTAATCATTTAACAGGCATTGATTCTCTTTAGCACCGTTCTCAAGAGTCCTACGCTTCCCGGAAGCACCGTTGCGAAGTGCTGTAAATGGAGCTCTATATGCTGCAGCCACACACCCTGCGGAGAAGGAGAGAAATTATTCCTCGGTATTCATCTAAAAATTCGAAATACATGTACTCTTTTTGCCTTGAATACAACTGCAACTCTTGACGGCATAGTTTCAGCATCGATATAAAGCCAAAGTTCTACAATTTTTGGCCGCAATCCAAGACTTTCTTTGAGCGAATCCCGGTATTCATCGACTCGACGTTTAATTAGACCCCAGAGATGCTCAATTGGGTTCAAATCTAATGATAAGATGTCAAAATTATAGTAGAAGTCCCCCCAAGCTGGCCAATTCTTTGTTGCCGCGGAAGTATACATTAGGTCGCTGTGCTGTTAAAAAATGATATCTATTATGGCGAAGAAACCGGACTGGCTTGCGACTTGCGACTTGCTCCAAAGTTGGTACCAAAAAATTCTTTAAAATGCCTAAAAATTCTCCTAGATTCATCCTATTCATGTCATATCATTAAGTACAGCCCCTAATCGCTAGGTTCCTCCTCCGAATTATAGGGTCTCTTCAACCGATGCTGGACTAAGGCCATCGTAGTTTTCATCCATTGTATATAACATATCCAACACCCAAAAGTAAATTTCGCCGCGTTTTCGTTTTATGATCAGCGCATGCAAGGCGATTATTATATGAATTTACCACATTTCGCTCAGTTGGTACAAGAGATTATTACCAAAAACGGTGACGATGAACTGCAAAATTCAATTCACGAAGCACGTGAAAGCAAGTGTCGCGCTAAGCAGGATGAAGCAATCCAAACCTAGTTGAAATTGTTGCGAGAAAAGAATACTAGGAAAATGGTTGACCTTTCAAGAGATAAAGACGTTAGAATTAATCGACCGGTTTTTACCAAGAAAGTCGATGAAAATGGAAACCTCTCCAGGTAGAAGGTGCGCCATGTGGCTCAGGTATACACACATGGCTGCATCCACGACTTCTCAAACGCCTTTTCACAAATAGTAAGGTCAGATTCTTTTCGTCTGACTATTGCCATCAAGGCCTGTCATGGACTTTATGCGGCCCAAATGGATATCAAATGAGCATATCTAACGGTATCTTGGACGAAGAAATTTATATGACATAATCGAAAGGATATGAAGATGGTACTTGAAAAGTGTGCAAACTCATTCACACATTGTATGGATTAAAGCAATCCGGAAAATATTGGATTAAAATTTTGAAGAACTTCCTTGTTGAGAACGATTAATATCAGCTTATCAAGGAATACGGTTTCTACTCAAAACAAGATATGAACGGCCTGGATATAATTGCAGTATGGGTCAACGACTTTCTCATTATTTCCTTTGACGACAACAGGCTTAAGCCAACAGAAGAGTGCAAAAGTAAGGAATGGGAATCAACGGACTACGAAGTACCGAAACTCCTGCTCGGTGTAAATTTGAAACAATATCCTACAAGAAATCGATAAAAACACACTCGGAACCATACATCCTAAGATTTCTCAGAAATTCGGCAAGGATAGCTGCCCGCTTATGTCCACTCCTCTACCCACTTCAGCTGTGTTCTCAAAATTGACAGACCATGAAGTATTTGAGGATCCTTCACGTCATTGGGCAGCCATTGGATCATTAATGTTTACAGCGGTTGCAACTGGGCCTGATATTGCCTATGGAACCAATATTTTAGCTCAATTTAACAGAAGCCCATCGCAAGAGCATTGGAATGTAATAAAAAATACTTTTTGCTATCTCAGGGGAACTACAAACAGAGGCTTTTATACGATAAATCTAAATATTCCGAATCGAAGCTCACACTGACAGCCCTTTCGGATGCAGATAAAAAAAAAGGTCATGATCGTTATTCTATATCTATCACAACTATTTCGGAAGGTGCAATAAAATGGACAGCAGAAAATAAGCAAGCGTGTTAAATTACAAGGTTCATCCAAAGTACGACAGGACATGCCAGGCTAATCAGGACCAACTTATGAGTCACGTCGCTTGTGCTAGTCATGTTGAATGATATTTTGGTATGTATCGAGTCAGGGTGAAAGCAAGGTGGACTAGCCATGTAGCAAGACATAAGTAGTTCCCTAGTCCGTCAGCTCCTAGTTTTTGATAGTAGTTAAAAGTTATTCCAATTCTATTCAGCCTCTTTTCCCTGTGCAAATTCATCTACTATCCAGTCATACAGTGATAGGAGACCCCTTATTTCCAATAAAGCGTTTGATTACCGTGTCCACTGCCGAGTCTGAATATGTTGCAGCAAACCTCGCAGGACAAAATTGCTTATTCCTTAGGGACATCATGGAAGAATTAGGATTTCGACATGATGAACTCATAATGATTCGGTTGGTCACAGCCCCTCCTCATCTACTAGCAAAGGGATTAGGCGCAGAGGGGCTATCGCCAACCGAACAACTATCTACCTTTATTCATGGATTCTGATGGAACTACAGCCATGACGAAACATCCCGAGACATGCGGGTCACCATCCACAAAGATAAAATCTAAATCACTGGATACGCCAACACGTCGAGTAAGGGACCTTGGGCCCTGAGTCTATCCCAAGTTCCGCGAACCCTGTAGACCCGTTTACCAAAGCATGGGCGAATCCGTCATGCGACAAGCACCCTCCAAAGATTGGAGCTGTGTAACTGCATAGCCCGAGTGGGGGTGTGGAACTGTTGCTTTTTTATTTTTTGAAATCATTCTTGTGTATGCAGCCTTCGGGCTATGACACGAATGACTCTGGTGCGGCACGTGGAGCGATGTCTCAACATGACATGAGGGGCACTCACACCCGAACATCATTTGAAGACACAACTCGAAGTCAAGCGCCTTACAGCCCTTTCTACCCTCAACCGGATATGTCTGTCGCAGGAGCGCATTTCAGCCACCCACGCCTGTTCTGTGTGCCTTCGACATCGTCATATACATGACCAGGCGAAGAATGTGGTGTGAGGGTCTTGCTGGATTCGAACCAGCTTTCTCCTGTCTCAAGTGGGGCATGTGCCTCGGCTACCCAGACTCTACTTGGGAGAACGGCCCGGACGGTGTACCACACAACCATCCGACCCAAACTGTTGCTTATCTGGATACGATCTACCCAGTCATCAGATCTGATTTACTCACGACCATGGATCGTAATTTGACTTCAATTACATTACCCTGCATGGAAGTGTATTTTGGAAATAATAGAGATCTCCGTGTAATTCTAATAAACGATACATCTTTTCAAGTAATATCTTACGTCAACTAATTATTGAGCGATATAATTTATAACAGCGATACCTGAACTATGACGGGCTCACAAATCTAAAAATTCGTAATTAAAAATTCAGGTAGGGGAGAAAGGAATTCGCGCCTCTCATCTATCTTTGATTTCGTGGTATGATGACAGAATTGTGTCGTTTAAAATTAAGAACCATCTCATCTCCAGAATTTAAGTGCTATGTGAAATATAATTGCTTACATATGTTTAGTAGAAGTATCTAACACTACGTACAAAACGCAAAGCCTCAAGTCAAGTAAGTAGATTCCACAAAGATGCGTCGTGATGCCCGTAGCCTTTTTCCTTCCCACTCCGAAAGCCTAGCATTAAACTCCTTATCATTATTTGCAAGCCCCAGGAATACTCATGATAAAACCACAAATACTAACTTGCTAATACACCGTGAGAAAAAGGTTGCCCCGCGACTCAAAGAAGTTTTTTTTATATTTCCAAAGTAATTTCCTGGCCCTTTATACGACCAATAACCTGGGAAGGGGCATATTTTGGTATAACCTTTATAGAGCGTATTATTTAGTTTTTGATTCTTGCAAAAAGAATGGAGGGACTCACCTCATCGTCGTGTAACATCTCAAATTCCTCCGTGGCATCTCTCCCCATGAAATTCATGAGGGCCTGAGGTCCACCAGGATGCTCATCAAGCCAGTCTGTAACATCCATTACGACGCCCTTCACGACAACCCACAAGTCATCTTTGGTGTTATGCTTCGCGACTTCCTCCATGCTATATTCTGTCTTTGGAATCTCAAACTTTGGGGGTTTCGAGGATTTGCTGGCTTGAGAATCCTCAACAGAATCTCTATTGGAACTCGCTAGTGGTATCTCAGAGATATTTGGCTGTTGTGAAGTGTTAGAGCTTGTACCCAAAGCTGCGCTACTACCAGAACTCCATTCCACAGTAAGTTTTCCTGGTTGATTTGGGTCAATGTGTAAAGAAATCTGGTCCAAGCGACTAGCGGCAACGGTATTACCTTGAAGAGCTTGTTGAAAAAGGTAACTGCTAGCTGAATCTCCAGCGACACGTCCATAAACAACACAGCCGAGAAGAGATGAACCACCGAGTCGATTGGCCCCGTGAACGCCTCCAGCTAGTTCACCGCAGGCATAAAGACCTTCAAAAGGCTTACCCTCTGAATTAAGAATCTGGGCTTGATCGTTGATCTCGATACCACCCATAGTGAAATGCAGGACAGGTTCCATAACTGCCACGTGAAAGTCGTCGTCAACATTGATGGGGACGTTATGGAAGAACTTCTTTCCGTATGGGTCTTTCTTTCTTCCTTCAGCGATTTCATTGTAGGCATCAAAAGTTGATTGGAGATGATCGCATGTGCATCCAATCTCTTGCGCGAGCTCCTTCCCGGTCATTTTTTTCATGAGACCTCGTCCACTATAGTGACGAGTATGGAAGTCAAGTACATTTGAAGCCTTCGAATTGAGGATAAGGCGGATGGGGAATTTTCTTCTTTCTTTTTGTTTCCACATCTCACCTGATACATAATCTCGGTGACCAAGCTCATCACAAAATCGGTCGCCGTCGGCATTTAGAAGTAGACCCCCTTCACCACGAAGAGCTTCGGCTGCCAGAAATTTCCATTTAGAGCCAGGATCCTTAGGATCCACTAGGCCTGTTGGATGCACCTGAACTTTATCCATATCAATGCCGTTACCACCAATTTCCATGACCATCTTCTGACCATCGCCTGTGGCATGAACACCATTAGTAGATGAAAGGTGAAATGTATCAGGACGGTGCTTTTTAAGTAGGGAAGTTTCAGTAAAGTCCGCAGCATAGCCTCCAGTAGCAAGCACAACAGGGCCTTCTGTAGTGTATGATTGGTCCCCGAGCTTGTAAGTAACTCCAGTTATTTTATTTTCCAGCTTATTTATACCAGTAACTCGTGCCTTCTTAATGATTTGCACTCTTCCCGGCTCGTTCTCCGCCAATTCCTCAAGCCGCTGCATTAGGGCGTATGTAATAGCCATGCCAGGAAATTTTGCGTCATGGCCACGATGAGTCCTAGGTTGAGAGTGTCCACTTTTTTTTCATTAGCAAGTCACTCGGAGTAGGACGAATTTTAGGTACCCTAATCGTGAAACTAGAGTGAGGTCGAGGTTAAAAACATCCTGGAGCCATTCAACGGCCGATGCGGATTTGTAGGTTAAAACCTTAATTAGATCAGGTCTTGCTTTATCTCTGGCTGATTTAAGAGTATCATCGTAGAACTGCTTGACACTGTCTTGAATGTTTGTGTCCACCTGGGTTCGGGTGAGAGCGCCGTTAATTCCGGAAGTTGCTTTGGTTGAGTTACCGCCAAAGAAGCCTGACGGGGCGATCAGTTCAAGATGACTTGCTGGTGGAATCTTAAAACGTGCCTTGTTTATCTAGCACTAGCACATTGCCACCAGCTAGATAAATAGTATGTGCAGCGCTCAATCCAGATACTGATAATAATTTAGCTAGTAGAACCTTCACATGCTTAACATTCACTTACGGCCACCACCGACAACGATCACTCTTTGAGGCATAGTGTCAAAATAAATGAATATTGAATATTAATGGGTCGTGAGGAACGAGCATTGGCTATGAGGTAGGAGGGCCTAAAAGTATTGGAGTTTAAGTAGCCTAGGCAAAACAGTGTTGCCTAAACGTGGAACAGCCGGCGGGGTTTCTCCGCTGTCATAGGAGCTCTGGTGAAGATCCAAACATGTGAAAACTTCCAGAACAAGTCAGATGACACCAACCATTCGGTAGACGTAATTAAGTCAAGGATACCGCCGCTTTGAGAGCGCCAGGTGGGCCTGGTGTGTATGGGCGTATAGAATGGTCGTTAGAAGTGCCATCTAAGGGGATGATACGTCGTCTAAATTACTACATTTAAGCCGGCTGTAGTTAACAGTGCAGTTAACATGCCGTGCAAGTCTCGTCTGTCCTTCATGCTTGGTAACTCCTTTCACCAATATTACGTATTGTAAAAGCCTCTTAAAGTAATTATGCCACGTGAATAGCGGTATGGAGGCTGTGTATATGCATATATTTAGTAAACCCTCTATCTATCCACAGTATTGGCGTAGGCCGAATGTAGCCGTGTTAAGGTTAATATCAGGATAGGCCGTGCGGAGATGGTAAGTAGCAGTTTGTTTTTAATATGGCCAACATATAATGTTTTTATCATGCTCGGCGTGTCTAGCTACGGTGTTGAAGGCCGACTGATGTAATTCGCTATGATTGAGAGTCGCACATGATCAATGTGATGCCATAGCCCTTAAAAACTCGGGAAAGTTGACGATACCTTAACTACCGATACATGTATCTGTGCGCCCTTATCACTGCTCCATTAATTACCCCGTGCTATGCCTGCTCAACGACAAACCAAGATACAGCAATCACATCAAAGTAACATCTACTAAATAAAAAATTTCAGTCATATATGAAACCCCTTCAAATAATATTCTCAGTACAAGATTCTCATAGACCATGTTGAGGAGAGAGAGAGAAAACTACCTGTACACGTATTTGACAGAGAATATTCATGCACCCACTCAAGGAGAATGAGGGTCCGTTCGGTATAGATCAATCTTTGAATATGTTCACCAAGAAAAAGATGCACGCCTTTCTAGGTTTAAAGCGTGCATCTTTCTTTTGGGCGAGCAAATTTTGAAAGATTTGATGCATACCTAACGGACCCTGAATCACTTACACTTATCAAAACCCCAGAGTTGCCCGATCATACTACCATCAAGTATCAACTGCGCGGAGGGTAATCTCTTAATAGTCATGTTAGTACATGTAATTTGTCTAGTTACGTTGGTACTGTATAATAATATGGTCTTCGCGCATTATTATTCCGAAAATTTCTTTCAAAGGTTGTTTTCCGTGTTTTCATTGTTTCATCTGGTTGCATATTTTACTTTCATGTTTGTCAGGAACTAAATAATTCGCCTGAGGTAGAAATGGGTTCAAGAGTAACTACGACTACATGTAGAAGTATCCATATGCTCTATGTATTATTATGATGTCACCATAAGATAACGTCAATGACGTCGACGGTGTTAAATATGTATATATTCTCATAGATGGTTGAGAGTAGAAGGGCAGTTTTTATGAAGGATAATAATAATTGTAACGTCAGAGCCTGACAATGTTGTTTTTATATTTTTTGTTTTAGACAGGAATAATTTTATGTCGCAGCATCAGAAGTTTCAATCACCACAGACCTTCGGGAAAAAAAACATTAATTTAATGTTTCTATACATTAAAATAATGTGTACAGAAAAAATACATTAGATTAATGTTTGCATACATTAAAAGCCGTCCGGAGGGTCCGTGGTGAATGAAAACTTCATGCTTGGCAACTCCTTTATACTATTGATTCAGGTATTGCATTAAGGACGTAATATGATACAGGTGATTCTCAGTATGAGACAATTTTCTTGAGAGAAACATAGTACTCACGTATGTAATATATACGGAAAGGAAAAACAGGAGAAAAAGAAGAGGAATACAATTTTTTCAATCCTGAACTGGCTGACAGGACATTTTGCTTTACATTACAAAGCTCCTTACACGATTCTATTCTTACAGTATCTTTGATTCTCGCTGTATCATACACAGCTACATTCACCGTGATCATTTTCTAACAATCACATAGGTACAGGATCTTCCGTGTAAATATGGTCGGCATGGCATCCATAACATCACCCAGTTGAATACCTCTTCTCGTCACACCACGGACCCTCCGGACGGCTTTTTAATGTATATAAACAATAATTTAATGTCTTTTTTCTGTACACATTATTTTAATATACATATAAAAACATTAAATTAATGTTTTTTTTAGAGGGTCCGTGGTGTCAGTCCGCTATCAGATCGTTCCTTTCACTACTCGATGTCTGTCACTCCAAACTTATCAAGACTGACAGTATTTTTGATTCACAATGTAAATTATTCACGTGGAGCACAAGATTAATTCATATACTAGTATACATATATGTGTGTTTCTTTTTAGTTCAAAATTTATATGTTAACTACATGTAATTACCATAAATTGCATACCTGCGATTCACGTATGTTCAATTTAAACGGCTGAATAGAAATTTATATATAAAGCATACTAATCTGTAAAGCTTGTAATAGTAAGGCTCATTGGTCTAGTGGTATGATTGTTGCTTCGGGATGTCTAACCCGTTCTTACACAAGAACTCTCAACGAGAATGTGACAGGCCTCGGGTTCGAATCCCGAATGAGCCCGTTTTATGTTTTTATTCGTTTGAGTTGGGTTCTCACTTTTTTTTTTTATTTTTTTATTTCTTATACCCGATCTGGCGCCTTTTTTTGGCCCACGCAGGTGTCGACTTCGGTTAGATACAATGATGATGTAGTCGTGATGAACATCATGCCTCGGATATCATTTGCAAGAATCACTACGGTTGTGGCAGGCGGCTTTTTCTTCACCCCTACCGAACTATACCATCCGTGAAACTCACTCAAGGGAAACCTCTCAAAAAACCTTGAGTTATCCAGACATGCCACCATCATCACCGTAGCTTCCCTCAGTAAGGTAAGGTCTGCTGGAGTCGAACCAGCGATCTTCTGTCTCGAGTGGAGTAGATGTTCAGGCTACCCAAACCCTACTTGGAAGACCGGCCTGGATGGTATACCACTACACCATCCGACCCTGGGTTCTCACTTTATAAATAGAAGTAATCCCGTTGATATTGAAAAGGCACTCTCATAATGCTAATTAGTACATGTAGTTAAGGTACTAATCCGAAGCCAGCTCACTAACCCTAAAGTCTCCCTACAAATTCTCGGCATCCATCTAGATCCGAAGCTGAATTTGGGCGCTCATATGAAAAATATACAGATAAAAGTTGAAACCTAAATTCTGGCACTGGGTAGACTAACACACTCGACATGGGGAGCTACCTTCAGTTACATGATTGAGTATTTAACATCACATTAGGTTCGATTCCTAAAGGCGCTTGTACAATGGTGTAATGGTTTCACTTCTTTTTCTCCTTCCGCAAAGCAAAGACACCGTACAATACACTAGTGAGGCCGGCCCTTAGGTGTGGGTCCCCTATTTGGGCTGAGACTGGGACATCAGGACACATCCCCGAAAGGATAGTCAAACCTCTGAGATCCATACAGAGCAAATGCTTACAAAAAGTCACAGGGGCATACAAGTCCACTAGCACAAGAGTGCTGGAATACGAGATCTCCACCCTACCGGTGGAGATTTATCTAAAAAAGAGTAGAGTGCAACACGCCGGACTCACCCAGAACTTACCGATCCAGAAGACTATAGAAAATTCTTGTCGAAAGATCAGACGACAAGTCTACGAACACGAAACCAGCAACCATTCACTCTCGAAAGAGAGGGATAGAGTAGAGTGGACTAGAATCTGCGAAGGGGAAGCGTCCATCAAGGGACAAAAAGAGACGGGAAAGGCGGCCGCGTTCCAAGAGTGGGCGAACTCTTGGCCACATCAACCCCGGAACACCACCCTAAGACAAAGAGCCATAGCTGACCCTGAAGTCTGGAAAGCAGCCAA
Source organism: Podosphaera aphanis (assembly GCA_022627015.2). Classification (NCBI taxonomy): domain Eukaryota; kingdom Fungi; phylum Ascomycota; class Leotiomycetes; order Helotiales; family Erysiphaceae; genus Podosphaera; species Podosphaera aphanis. The sequence goes on from JAKRRZ010001336.1 coordinate 10,643, forward strand.
TTTCACTACAGATAAAACAACCGGTAGGGAAAAGGTAAGTCTTAGGGGTTCACCATACTCAATCCACCAAAACCTCAAAAGGGCCCAAAGTAGTTCAGCCATGCAGATAAGAAGCGAACATATCGGGTTCAATTCTTATCTGTACCGAAGAAAAGACCTTGGAGTTGGCAACCAAAGCTGCCCATGAGGATACCGATCACAAAACGCCAAACATATGATTATGGCCTGCCCCCTATGGTCCAAGGGGAGAAAAAAAGTCTGGCGAAAGGCTAAGCATCGGTCATTTGAAGCAATGATGATAAACCCAGAAGATATTGGAAGAATCACACAGTGGATCTTAGAACAGGGATGGATAGACCAATTTCGACTGGCTGAGGAAGTTGAGGCGCAACTAAAACAGAGAGAAAACTCACAAAGAAACTAAAGATGCAGACAACTGACGAGACGGTAACCACACTGGGTTCAACAGTGTGAATGCACTTCCTGAAGATTGCCTAGGAAACTAGGAGGAAATATTAAAGAAAAAATCGGGTAGAAGCGAGGGGTTTTCACCGAAAGGTTTCCCCTCATGGATAATTAAAGCTGATAGTTACCTGCGTGGGCCACTTTAGGCGCCAAACCGGGTCAAATGAAATCAAATTCAAATACATGTAGTTAAGGTTTGATTACAAATCGTTTATGTTTCCTTCTTCTCCTTCTTGTTAGTCATCATAGACGGGGTCGATTTCATCATGTCTGCGGGACAGGTGAGTTGATACTTGCTTTCCTTGACGAAGGAAGAATTACTGAAATCAGCATCGACATAGTCACACCCGGTGACTAGCACAAGCGATTTAACGTTTACGCAGCGAAAAATTAAATTAGGCTAGTGATGGATTAGGTATAGTGACGGTTTGTTGCCCGGTTAATTTGCTGTCCGCGCGGGGCTTGGCGTTCGGACGTGTATATAGCAATATATTCAGGTATTTATCATCAAATCTACAGAGTAATCATGAAAATAGAGTTTCCCTAGTAAGCCTCACTAAATTTCCATTAGATGTAAAATTTGACTGAAGAGCTAACTATTTTTTTTTATTTTTTTTTAATTAACGTGCTTTCTGAGTCCAAGACTATGTAACACATTGGGCTCTTTTCTGGCCCAGGCCACACTATCGCTAGTGTTCCTGCCCCCTCCAGTTACGATGTAAGATCAAACGATACATTGACCCTCAACGGATAGCAATTTCGCTCAGTTTTACCTGTAGAATCCCACCTCCT
>JAKRRZ010001337.1:0-11899 GCA_022627015.2 Podosphaera aphanis
CTCTCTTCACCTAGTGACCCAGCGTATTTTGGGTAGCCATATGGGTTAGTGTATGGATTACCACTATCTGGTTGTTCGTACTCCGGCTTTTCATACTTTGGCTGCTCGTACTCTGGCTGCTCGTACTCTGGCTGCTCGTAATTCGAAGGAGGAGCATAGTACGCTGAAGTTGGAGCTGCACACAAATGGTCATGGTTTCCGATGCATTTGCACGATCGTAGCCCACTGCAGGAAGCCGGTGGGATCCAAGCTGTTAGCATCGTGCTCGTCGGATACTTCGGCGGTGGAGACTGATATACTGGCAGCGCTGGTTGGGCATAGTATGTACCACAGTTGTCAGCCGTCAGTGTAGTAGGAACACACTTCAACTGTCCAGCGACGGGGACCGTGTGGATATTCCATTCTACCTCGGAGGCTGGACAGGCGTAGAAATTTGGATTTTGGTTGTACGATAAGACGCCATTCTCTCCGATAGAAAAGCCCTTTGACGGACCGGTACCACGATCACACTGGACCTGTCGAACTTTCTCTGATAATTCCATAAGTATAGAGTATCTAACATTGGAATACTGCTCCAGCCAAGTACTTACGGGTTAAAATGCATCCAGAACCCTTATGATCTGTAATTCCGCCATCGCTGATCTGAAAAGTTGCACGTTCATTGTCCCCGCCGAGCCTTAACTGGCCATCCCTTAACTGCCAAATAGGTCCTGATATTCCACCCGATGCATTTACGTGGAATGGGCAGACGTTCGATGCTTGTACGATAGTTGCTGCAATCAAGAATAAACTGCTCAAGAGAAATGAAATCATTTCAGCTTATTGGTATAAGCAATTGTTTTACGAGGTGTGTGATTGGGTGCATGCACTTGCCTAGGTATACTAGGTTGGTCACTGAGGATGATAGGTTGGTGGTTATGGAAGTGTGTGTATTGTGGGAGGTGTGTATGATTTCAATGTGTTTTTTCGAAAAGGTGACACTTCCTTACCTTTTATACACTGTGCTAGCTGATCTAACCAAACAACCCTAACCCTAAGACAAACCGAGCAAACCAGACTTCTCTCTTGTGCCAGTACTACTGGTGGCCCGCATAAATGTCGTTTTGCTTGAGGATATGCAAGTTCATATGCAGGTGAAAATTCTTTTCCTTGGTCAAAGCACAGAGAGAGGGGAAGGAGAGAAGGTCTGAAATTTCGCTGAAAGCCATTCCCCCCGACTTTAAGATCAGTTCCACTTCACTTTCATTCATCACCTAATACCATCTAATTTCACTGTAAACGGCGCCATAGACGAAAAAATCCACTTTTGAGTGGAAAATATGAAACTGAGCAGTTTATTACTCACACATGACAATGTTCAAGTTACTAAAATCATTTTTCGTTAAGTTAAAAAGTATTTAGTAGACATCAAAAATGGATGAATGTGATATGGAAACTATCTCAAAGTCGGGGGGAATGGCTCTCAGCGAATTTGCAGACCTTCTCGCCTTCCCCTCTCTCTATGTTTTGTCCAAGGAAAAGATTTTTCACCTGCATATAGACTTGCATATCCTCAAGCAATTCGACCTTTATGCGGGCCAGCAGTAGTAGTACACCCTTTCTAGTCTCGAGGCCACTGCCAGCCTGGTTCCATCACTTGCTTATGTAACTGGCATGGCTAGGGCCCCTTACGAGTAATATTTGCGAGTCTCTCGCTCAAACAACTGTCTAATAGATCTTTCAGTATACCAGGACTTAGGTTCTCAGAAGGGGACTTAAGGCGGAGAAAACTTTGCCTAGACTACACGTGCTGTAGATCTAGCAATTTTTTGGGATAAATTGCGGGGCCAATATGACGGGCTCAATGGTTCTAGAGTTTCTCGGACCATTTGTGTAGATTAGCTTGATGTCAGTAGACAACTAGATATGTCTGGAAACCTTAGGCTTCACAGGCACGCCAAGTGCCCTTAGGGAGGCACGAGGCCGGGATAAGTCCTGGGGGCCTGCTTGGCGTTAATCGGTTATAAATAAATAAATAAATAAATAAATAAATAAATAAATAAATAAATAAATAAATAAATAAATAAATAAATAAATAAATAAATAAATAAATAAATAAATAAATAAATAAATAAATAACTAGCATAGCTGTCTACGTACCCACCATGCCTGACCCTGGCTGAGCATAACAGCAATCTAGTCAAAAAGATGAAAACTACTGGAGAAGTGTACGCAGCTGATGGTTAAACTTATACAAAGATCTATTGTCATCTCTAGAGCTAGGCTGACCGAAGAGATTTAAGATGCTGAACGTTTCCATCTTAAAATTACTAAGTTGCCACTTGAAAAAAGCATCAATACCGTATATACTCAGTGTGGGAATGACATTTCACCCTTATCAATTTGACGCGTCGGACAAACTAATATCAGCCCATCAATTATTGTCTGTTTGTAGTAAACACACATCTATATTGTGTTTCGGATTATCCCTTGTCATGGGTGACCACAACTACAGCAAACAACAACAACACCTAGTATTTCCTCATGGAACGGAACCGCACAAGTGTAATATATGTATTGCGTCGAAAGTTGTTACTTGGATACTTCGTCTATGTAAATAAAGGGGTCTAGGGCGTCTGGGAGAAAAGGGGAGAAGAACCACTTTACTTCATATCTATTGATACTCTCGTTCTAGGCTCGTGAATGTAAATTTCAATTATAGGTAGGGGTCTCGTCATACAAAATTCTATAAAATTCTTATTAGCTAAGCCTATTTCGGAAGTGATACCCGTCACTTTGTATGTCTTACGTGTATTATGCTTCATGGGTAGATTTGGCACAGTGGGTCTAAAACAGGGGTTCTTAGTGGGTCCGTTAGTCCTAGTTAAGAAAGGCGTGCCCCGCTTTAATGAAATGGCAAGGATAATTTGTTTGGCGATTTTACCATACGGTTGATTTTGCACATTTAAGCGAGCTCCTAGAACTAAGCCTCTTTTGAACATTTTGATCATCTAACTACAAAATCTACAAATATGGCGGAAAGAATCTAGAGACTAACACTTAGTTGGGCCTCCGTCGGCATCGATTACGGCCTGACATCTGTCATGCATGCTTTCGATGAGATCTGTGAGTTCTTGTGTACTACTGGTGGCCCGCATAAATGTCGTTTTGCTTAAGGATATGCAAGTTCATATGCAGGTGAAAATTCTTCTTCCTTGGGTCAATGCTCGGAAAGAGGGGAAGGCGAGAAGGTCTGAAAATTTGCTGAAAGCCATTCCCCCCGACTTTAAGATCAGTTCCGCTTCACTTTCATTCATCACCTAATACTATCTAATTTCACTGTTGACGGCGCTATAGACGAAAAAATACGAAACTGAGCAGTTTATTATTCACACCTGACAAAGTTCAAGTTACTAAAATCATTTTTCGTCAAGTTAAAACGTATTTAGTAGACGTCAAAAATGAATGAAAGTGATATGGAAACTACTCTCAAAGTCGGGGGGAATGGCTCTCAGCGAATTTTCAGACCTTCTCGCCTTCCCCTCTCTCTATGCTTTGACCAAGGAAAAAGAATATTCACCTGCATATGAACTTGCATATCCTCAAGCAATTCGACCTTTATGCGGGCCAGTAGTAGTAGTAGTAGTATTTACCAGACCGGGTCCTAGAACCAGGACTCTATGTGTCTTGGAATGGAGGGGGAAGGACCTATCATAATTAACCCAGATCGTGCAATAAATTGGCCCCCACCCACGACAGACAAGTTTGAACCCCATCAGAATGGAGAAAAAGAGCCTTGGATCGCGCGCGCAAGAATCGGGATGCCATAGAATTCTCCCCATCACTCCCATCCGTGCATGCGTGTACACCCTCGAAACCTGTGCCTAGACCTTGCACCTAAGATTTTTGCCCCCAGAATCCCAAACTCTTGTATCGAGCATGCCAGGTAGGCAGGCTTCCAGGTTAATTTAGGAAGGTGAGTTGGGAGGAAATGCGGGGATTGCATGGCAGATAGATAAACTTCGTGCAAGGTGCGGGGAAGCTTCGTTCCAGACATTACTATGTCCGCCAAGCATACTTGTAAAAGGTTAAATTTTAAACCTGAAAAATGGATCTTTGGTGCGTCTGTTGCAGGGGCTTGCTGGAGAACCATCCATGCAGCTATGAGAAAGTCTTGTATGCTACTGACTGCTGATGGTTGGTTGATGTTTACAAGAGTTTATACAAATGTAAAACACTACAGCGATCGGCTGGGCCTCCCATTCTGAAATTTCTGATGAGAAAACCCATTTAACGCCCAACCCTGCAGCTACAGTGAGGCATTTAACGCACAAACAGTCAAAAATATTTTGTCACATTCGCCTACCAATTGGCAAAAGCGTACAGTACTTTTACCCATCTTTATTATTCCTGCAAGCCAGCCTGAGAAATGTGTGGATACTTCCGAGTTGGTTGAACGGGAGCAGCCCTGCTAGCGCCCGCATGTAGCCTAGCATCCCTGTAATAAAATAAGGTTGAGAATAGGGTTGCATAGATAGACAGCGACGGGGGACCGGAGGAGGGTAACTAATCGAGAATTCTATACGCAAGGTAGCAAAACGCTAAACGAAAGGTACCACAACCTTGTAAGCAAGGTACTTCCAAACGACTAACCGGATCTGTCACGAAAACCTTTAAATCCCTGCCAGATAGTGATAAAAGGTTAACCGGGTAACATGAGATGTGGCGTGGGGCATTATCACCATACAAACAGTCGCAAAATTTACACTAAGAGATACATTCCCTAGAATATGTATCAGACTGGTACAGAAATCACTTTCCATATCTAAAGCCTCTCTCTAGCATCAGTTTGTCAAGGCGTGAGTAAAACGAAGAATTATATTTGTGAATTACACGACCGTAGATTTTCAATATCTTCAGAAAAAATTGACTAAAACTTACCGGAACTCACCTTCGTTATTATCAATGTTCTCATTGACCTCGGCGTCCTCTATCTCAATTATGCGCTACGGTGGCTGACGATGCGTATTTAGACTTGCACGTCGATTGTTCACAGCTCTTACATCAGAGGTTACTGCTTGTGGAGTTAGTACTGTCTCTGGATAAGCAATGGTCAATGCACCATTAGAATGATGTCTTTCCAGTTCATGAAGGGCTGCCTCATTCGCCATCATCCGCTGTTGTAAATACTCTCTCATACTAATTAGTTCACTAAGGTCACTAGTCGATGAAGTTGCATCTGGTACTCCGGGCGGGCTATAGTATTCTGTAGGTTCGGAATTTCCCATGTTCTAACAAGAGCAACTTCTACCATGACAGTAGATAATTCACGATCTTCCCTCTTTGCGACATCGACAAGATCGATTTGAATATCCCTTGTTGCAATTACAAGGTCGGGTCCCAGGAGGCGGAATGGGTTTCATCAGACGAGTTCGCTTTCGTGGTGGCGGGATCCCATTACGCCGAGCACTCTGGATCAAGGAAACATCGACAAGATCAGTGGGAAAAACTATTGGCATTTCTGATGAGCCAATTCTTTCTATTTCTGGTGTTGCTCGGTTATCGGGACTCACTCGCTCAGATCTTATTGCTTCTCTCTGAGTTCCAGATGTTCCACTGTTCCGAGCTTGCAAGGCAACCACTCTCTGGGATCTGACCATTCTGTATATTCGTATCTGAGGTTCTTGTAACCAAAAACTAGCTTCATCTAATTCGCGTGTCGGTTAGGGTATCAAACGCTAAGTATCGAACAATTCATTTTGAACAGTTAGAGTGTCGCTTCCGATGTTAGGCAAGTAATTCTCCAGTTGATGGCTACACGGTAATCTCATTGTCTAATTATAGACTCCGGAACATGCAGGTATCAAATAATTGCTCTGATTCAGACGTCGCTTTAGTTCAGCCTGACATTTCTCCTTTTGCTTACGAACAAGTAGCAACGAGGAGGTCGTCAAAATTCGGACTAACTTGTGATAGAACCTGTAGTCTGCGCCAGCTGTAAATACCACGGACGCTTGGTTTGTTGATCGAGTCATATCTGCTTGATACCTCTGGGCATGATGATCATAAAACGGACCCATTCTCTTAAGAAAGGTGAGGATATCAGAGCGTCCTGTCTTCAGCCATCCTTTCAGCCCTGCATGTGCAGATTCGCCTGGAGAGGTTGTGCTCATCCCATAATGGCGTACTTGATCTGTCCAGGCTGCAACACATAGCTTTTTATGTCTCGTGAACCATTGACTACCAAGATATTTGACAAAGTCTTTCCATGCGATATCCTCTTAGCGCTCTGCTTAGGGCTCAAGCCTTAGGTTTGCACACAAGTGCTCTTACTCAATTGGTGGGTCGGATGGTGTAGTGGTGCATCGTCCGGGCCGTTCTCCCAAGTAGAGTCTGGGCAGCTTGGACACATGCCCCACTCGAGACAGGAGAAAGCTGGTTCGAATCCAGTAAGACCCGTTAACCACACTCTCTCGCGGTGGTGCTGTTCTCATAGTCTGACGAAAGCATACTTAGACAACCACGGGTTTTTCCCACTTTTCCCTGTGGTGGATATTCACGGAAGAGGTTACACGTCGCAAGACGTTATCCTCGTAGTGGTATCTGCAAATGAAGTCTGAGTATGAGTGTTCCAACCGTCAAAGATGAGTCATTCTATGAGAAACACATCTTCCGTAATCAATCGTGTCATAGCTTCAGGCTGCATACACTGAAATGATTTAAAAAAAAAACTAAAAAAAAAAAAAAAAAAACTCAATTGGTGACTTAATTGAACAGAAGAATTCCATTGCCTGCTGCCCAACAGGATTCAGGATTGCCTTTCGGGAGATTTCATCTTCGTCGTAGCCAAAAGCACGCACTATCCAAGCCTCGACATCCATTTTCATATGCCACGAGCACAGAATTGTTGGGCCGTTTGGGAATACTGATCCAAGGGCATTTATGCATGCTCGATTCCGATCATGAAAAATTACGTTAGGCTCCTGGACTCTGAACTCAATATAAAAGTTTTGAAGCACCTTTAATGCCTAAGTGAAATTAGGTTCCCTCTCCCACTCCATAAAGCAATGTGCAACCGGAATTGTATTTCCAATACGTGTCACTACAGCTATGGTAAAGAGAGGTAGACCATACACATTAGTACGATATGTTGAATCCAGTACCAGCACTCGGTGATTCTCTTTGAGAATCGAAATCATATCTCTGTGAGAAAAAAAAAAGGAAGTTATTGCGTTGATATAGTCATCGCACTCGTAATCGAAAAAAGAATCCTTCTCGAGAATTAAATGGCGAGTTCTATAGGCGTCTTGTACATGATTCCGTGTTGTCTAAGACGATCTTTTTCATTGTAAATATCTTTTCATATAAACATGTTTTCCCCATCCGAATTCTTAGAAAATTGTTGACATGGTAGTGATCTTGCACTCTTTGGATCTATCCCTGATATAATAGTATTTTTGAGATATGCCTGAGCTTCGTTGCCGCGAGCTCGACGACGATGATTCGCAAGTCCAGATGCATGTACAGCGCCATGATTGTGCTCCGGCGTGATACCAAGTCTGGTAAACCATTTTCCTTGACCAGACTCCGCAATGTTGCTTGCTATTATACCGATAGCCCACTTGCACCCAGAGATTTTACTCGCACGACTAGGTAGTGTAGACAAACATGTTTCCCTGCTCTTACCAAGGACACGTCTGGTTCCCTTAGCACATATCGATCTTCTTTTATAGATATTTTGGTTTTTATTCTTCACGATACCGCCACCAAGAGTGGTTTCAAACCCCTCTCTCCGACTAAAACCGTGTAAGTCTTTCTCGGCCTCGAGGTATGGGTTGTGAGTAGAGCTGGGAGGGGTTGGAATAGAGCTAAAAATTTTCTTCGTCGTCTAGATCTTGTTCGCTGGATTGTGTTAGTGACGAAACGTTAACTCCTAAAAATAATAGATGAAATCAAGACTCGTAGTGGCAGCACCACAAAATCATTGGAGAAAGAGACAAACTTTTCCAGCCTAGATCTATCTGATTGATGGGCATCTCCGCAGAAGTGGTTCACGTCGTTATCACTCCATAGAAACTCTACATTATCCATTTGATCGTGAAGAACTTCTGGTGCAGAATCTTCGAGAAGACAATCATGTACGTCCTGGGTGTAACTTGAGGTCTCTGCGTTGGAAGTCATATTGAATTTACAGAGTAAATATGTATGAATCTATTCATCCAGCCTGTTTGATTATTTACATTTACGTGTGGTTGGACAGTTTTAGCTAGCGAGGGTATAAGCCAGATCTGGCCAGTAGTCATGAAGTACCTTGTTTATAAGGTTGTGGTACCTCTCGGTTATCGTTTTGCTATCTTGCGTTTAGAATTCCCGCCTCGAACAACTCGAGCTAGAGATGCAGGAGGAACAACAGAGATTCGAATCCGCCTCCTTAGTGGCAGTAGGTGGAGGCCATAAATACCATAATACTAGAGCTTTGTGGGAAGGTTATGGTTTGTCACATAAGGTAACCTGTGCTCGACTACCACTTAACCCCGATAGATCACTCAGTATCTATTGGGACTATGCAAGTCCAGCTTGCTATATTTCGCATTCACTTACAGGGCTACAGGGGTAAATATTTCGCCCTTGCAATAGATTTATGTACACATTCACATAGAAATTTGCGCCTTTGTATGTACATAAATCTATGGCAAGGGCGAAATATTTACCCCTGTAGCCCTGTACATCTTTGTCTAATTCTTATACTTGAAAAACGTACAAATACTTTCCCAGGAGTTGGCGGGGACGGACAAACAATTACCAACGATGCCGTTATATCCTTTCAACTAGCAACAAAGATTAATAAATGTACTATACCTGTTACTATTTCGGGGGGATTGTCGACGATAACACTTTCCCGAGAGATATTTGCCTCGGGCAATGTCTTTATCAGGGTCGGATGGTGTAGCGGTATACCGTCCAGGCCGGTCTTCCAAGTAGGATTTAGGTAGCCTGAACATCTACTCCACTCAAGACAGAAGATCGCTGGTTCGACTCCAGCAGACCTTACCTTACTGAGGTAAGCTACGATGATGATTGTTAAGAAACGGAAGTTAAGACAAGTAAGAACTCAAGATCTAAAAAGTAATAAAGCTAAAGAGCAACGCTCTATCTACAAATGTTATATAAACAAATGTGTGTTCGACTAAGCGAGTGGTAAAGGTTACATCGTGAATACTTTTATTACGCCGAACTTCCGTGGGTATCATTATCCAACTCCGAGCATAAGTAATACATCTGTCATTTGACAGTCTTCCCTCCTTCGAAGGGATCGTCCCGATCACTCAATCATTGTATCTTGTAGGTGGGTTTCTTGATCTTGCATTTCTTTCTAAAAGTCTGTCATTTGGAAAAGGTTTCTCTGGATGCCGATTATGAAATGCCTGAATTTCTATTTCATCGTGATCGAAGTCGTCTTTAGCGATCCAGTTTTTCGAGCCGTCGCTCCTGCAGACTTCATACTCAAAAATATCGTTTTTGATTCTGGAATTTGTGATATCTTTTAATGTTTTGTAGGTTTCTTCCTCATCAACGAACCATTCTGCACCGTATTGCTGCTGTCCTGTTTGAATATCTTTATATTTTTCGAGTTTGTTGACATGGAATACATCATAGATTCTGCCGACCAAGTTTTTTAATTCGAGTTGATATGTTTGGTTAGTTACTTTTTTAATTATTTTGAATGGGCCGATTTGTTTTTCTGCTAGCTTTTTGCAGGCTCTACTGGTTCTAATGTGCTCAGTTTTTAACATTACCAAGTCGCCCACATTGAACTCTATGTCTTGGTGTTTGTTATCATCGTGGTGTTTCATTCTATTATTCTCTATCTCCATGATGTTTTTTAGTTTTGCCATGATACCATTAACTTTTTTGGCGTGGTTTGCAGCGCTTTCGGAAGTTATTGGATCACCAGGCTCTTCAGATTTTATTTGAAAGTTTGGCAAATATCCTTGATCTACATAGAAGGGAGCCATTCCCGTAGCTGCATGCTTGGAGTTATTCCAACAAGATTCAAAGAGATCCAGATATTCGTCCCAATCATTTTGTTCAAAATTCACATATGATCTTAGGTACGATTCTATTGATTGGTTTATTCTTTCCGCAAGTCCGTTGCCCTGTTGATTAGCGGTTGTGGTAGGAGTTTGTTCGAAGCCCATTGCTTCTCCCAACTGTTTCCAGAATTTGTTGATGAATTGCCTGCCACGATCTGTGATAAAAAGCTTGGGGATTCCATGTTGTCTAATTATGCACTTACGGACAATGTTAGCTGTCTTTTCAGCAGTTAGTCCAGCGAGTTTGCACGCTACGAAGCGGCCGCGTCTAGTAGCAGCGTCAATGCATGTTAGGATAGCTGTGTTTCCATTTTTGGTTTTAGGTAAGTCGGTGATAAAGTCCATTGCGACTCTTGTCCATTTTCCTTCAGGTACCGGAAGTGGATTCAGTTTACCATGTTTTTTATGTGTTTTGGCCTTGTTGCGGGTGCAGAGTTGACAGCCAGCAACATAATCTCGTATGTCGCGCGCCATATTTGGCCAATAGTAGTTTCGTTGTGCTAGTTCTATGGTACGTGCCGTACCCCAATGTCCGGAGAGTGGACTATCATGACTGAGTTCTTTAGCTTTGATGCGTAATGACATGGGGATGTAGAGCCTGTTGAGCTCATACCATAATGCATCATCTTCTAAATGCCATTCGTCCGGCAGCCCATTCTGTAAAATTTGACTAGCAAACTGATCAGCGTGTAACGCTTCGGCCATAGAATTTTTAAATTCTAGTGAAACGACTGCATTAATATTAGCCGATTTGGCACTGTCATCTTTTAAATTGAGTCCCCAATCCTTGTCGTCATCTTCATTCTTTTCCATGTAGTCAGGCCGTCTAGATGGAGCATCTGCGGGATTCTTTTTTCCTTCGCAGTGATAAATTTCAAAGTCGTAACCAGCCAATTTTTCGATGTAACCAGATTGCCGACGGTTTGGGCGAATTGTTGATTTAAAATATCTAAGGTTGGCATGATCGCTATAGATTAAGATTTTGTGTTGTGCACCCTCTAGGTACACACGAAAGTGTATTAATGCGTCTACAACGGCGAGAAGTTCCTGGTCGGGGGTTCCATATCTGGTTTCTTCTGGTTGAAGTTTTCTGCTCCAAAAGGCTACAGGTCTCTTCACACCATTGTGCTTTTGGGAAAGTATGCCAGAAATCCCTCCGCCAGAGGCGTCTGTTTCAAGTATTCCTTGTAGACGTGGGTCCCACTGCCGAAGCATAGGCGAGGAAGCGAAGCTATTCTTTATGTTTTCGAATGATTTTTGGGCTTCATCATCAAACTTGAATGGTTTTTGTGTTGACTCTTTCTTTAGTAAGTTGGACATTCCAGCGCCGATTTTGGAATACTGAGAAATAAACCGTCGATAAAAGTTTGTGAATCCTAAAAATTGTTGTAGTTGTTGCAGTGTTGTTGGCGTTGGCCAATCTATGACTGTATCGACTCTTTTTGGGCTAATTTTGAGCCCTCCTTCTCCTATGACAAACCCAAGAAAATCTACTTCTTCTAACTCGAATGCACATTTAGAAAGTTTACAATACAATTTATTTTCAATCAATCTTCGAAGTACGTTCACGGTTTTTCGATACAGTTCTTCTTTTGTTTGAGCAAATATTAAAAAATCGTCCACATAAGCAACTATGTCGTCATTTAGATCGCGAAATACTCAATCAATGAAAGCTTGCCAAGTTGGTGGTGAGTTAGCTAGGCCGAATGGCATGACTAGCCATCTGGTGTTCGAAACGCAGTTTTCCATTCATGACCTGGTTTTATGCGAATCATATTATACGCAGAGATAATGTCCAGACGCGTGAGATATCTAGCTCCACGAAG
>JAKRRZ010001338.1:0-11898 GCA_022627015.2 Podosphaera aphanis
TGAATATTCTCTTCATTTTGAATATTTTTTCAAGTATTTTTATAGCCCATTTCGAAATTTATTCAAAGAAGAAGAGTTTTGGTGTCCGGTTAGCCCATATGTCCGGTTAGCCCATACGTTACGTTAACGTTTTACAACGTATTACGTGCCAATAGAATTCCTCTCTTTGACAGAAACTTAAAAGATCAATTGAGTAACGTGGTCAATCTGTCAAAATTGACATGCTCCAAATTAAGGCCAACAGTAATGGAGTCCTCTGCATCCGAAAATTTCGTAGGACTATCGTTATCAAGGCTTATTCTGGCAGTATAATACTTTTACTATTATGATCTCTCTCAACTGGTGAAATGACAATCTCGTTGGAGCTGCTAGTATCGCCTAGAAAAGGGTCTCGACTATTCTGTGAGACCTCAGCCGGTAGTTGAGGCAAAAAATCCGAAGCACGGTTATTGCATTGTTCAAAGCTTCAATAAATGGGCAAATACCTTCAATATTATAAGCTGTTTCAGCTAAAAGAACATTTCCGTCGTCGCCAGCTTCGTCGTCACCAATTTGGTCGGAAATAAGCGTTTTAACGCGAGCGCAAGAGAATTCTGTATTTCTGTGCGGAAAGGAAGCTGAAGAGGTAGAGGGGAAGCCATTCTTTTGAGTTGAAATTTAGACTGGTAAAATCTTGTAATGCGCCGACATACATGATTGCAGACCAGCCTCCATATACTGAAGTTCAAAAAATTGAAAATAAATTGTAGTCATGCGATAGGTCTGAAGACTTCATAAACATGTATAACTGGGATAAATACGGCGCTAAATGTGAGTGCTATTAAGCTTATCTACACTCGATTGTATTTTATCTTTTCCCATAAAGAATAGCTAAAAGCTTAGAAAAAGGAAAATTAAGTTGCTGTGAGCGCTGTACAGCGAACCCTCACGTAGAAAAACGTCATGCAGCACGGATCGGGCAAATTTCTGTCAGGAACTTCGACCTTTCCAACATGGAAGAAAGACGCTCTGCACCGCGGGCGCGGCTGAGATATCTGTAATATGGATTAAAGTGTGTGTAGACAGGCGGCAGGTGGATCACTCGCTTAATTGTAAAATGATAGGAAGATCATTCACGAGGACCGTGGAACACCAGATCACTCAAGTTGTATTATTGTGGCTGGATCACTTACGGTTATGTAAACATGTATTTAATGAGATGTTATGATGAAACTGTTTAAGTGTCGGTTTATATCTTATCAAGTACACTTAATTTGTAACACATAATTGATGCATTGCATTGCATCACATCATATCACATTATATGGGAGCATCTCAAAGACTCCCTCAAAGCTGAGAGAGAGACTTTCCACCTTCATGTCATCAAATCTAGACAACCTGTCTTTTTATCATATCTTGTATTTATCAGAATTGTATCTGATAGGATTATCGTCTTATAACTACATTCTTCCTATGATTCATACTTCGTGACTCCATTGCCTTCAGATTCCTCAGTGGCCAAGTTCTGACAGATTAATTAGCGTTTGGCTGAGGATGGTGGTGATGATAATTGACGAACCAGACAGGCGACGTTTGGTATTCTGATTTTGTCGTAAAACACGAGTATGTGAGTATTCAAAATGAAGATAAGGATGGACCACTGTGAGAGAGACTTGGTATTTCTTGATTGTTGTCTTTATGGCATCACAAAGCAAATGACCGGCGTGAACGGAAAACTATGATTGTGATTTAGATGCTTAACTTAACTTTTGAACATTACACTGAAAATGTGTATCCTACATATAAAGTGATTAATCCCCAGCAATGACCTACGAAATCTTTCAATTCTTATGCCGAACGCGCTCATCACGACAATACCAGTTAAATTATTTGAAAAAAAGCTAGATTATGAAATAGGACTCACTACAGCTGAAAATACACCAAAAAATAAAGGATTTCCATCGATTTGGGCTGCGGCAGTCTCCTTTGACGTTCATCGTCGAGTATTACAGCTTTGGGTCGTTTGAGGCTCAACGCCATCTACAGGCCAACCAATGCATCAAACTCTCACCCACGCGAGATAAAGAATTTCATCGAAGATGCGAGAAATGGTACGCAAATTTTGGAATCCTGACTACACCTATATTACTCAAGAAGTTCATATTTACCATTGAGCATCACGCGTCATGCACGCGTCTCACCTGCATCTTTGACTTTTACCAACGAAAATTACATTTGATTTGATTTCAATTAACCCGATCAGGCGCCTTATAGGCCCATGCAGGTGACTTTCTATAATGTTTACATAGGAGGAAACCATTATGGTAAAAGCCCCCGATACCGTCTGACTTATGTCTACGGAGTTTTTGAAGTTATCCCCCAGGAAGTGCATTTACACTGTTTGTCCAGTGTGGATTCCGTCTTATCCCTTACCAGCTCGCATCAAGTTGTCTTTCAGTACTGCTTCAACTTCTCTCGCAAGTCGAAACTGTTCAAACCACCCTTTGTTGAGAATCCACTGCGCGATTCTAGCCACATAGTCTGGGCTTTTCATCATTGCTTCATAAGATCTATCTTTAGCTTGGCGCAGTATCTCCCCTCTTCCTTCTGCCCATTGATGACACGCCAAGACCATATGCTCGACGTTTTGTGGCGGATATCCACATTGACACTTTGGGTTGGCCACCCCGGGGACTTTTCTTCGATGCAGGTAAGAGTTGAGCCCGATGTGCTCGCTTCTCATCTGAATAGCAATACTACTTTGGGCCCTACTAAGGTTCTGGTGAATATTTGAGGGTGTACCCCTGTCGGTCATTTTTTTCCTACCTGTATTTTTGTCGGTGATAGTTGCCGCTTTCCAAAGTTTCGGATCTGCTGGGGTGAAAATTACATTATTATTTGTAAAAGCATACAGTTGGCATATTCTTGATACTCTAAAAAAAATTATTAAATCGATATTCAGACAGCTTGGCTTTGTTCGTCTAAGAATTTTTAATTGAAATAGCCCTAAATGGGCGTTCCCGTGGCTTGATATGCTCGTATATTGCTCCCTTCTTTCTTATATCCTTAAAAGGGACGAGGACATATACCTCCAATCTTGTGATGTAGTTCTTTCCAAAATTTCCGATCCGTTGATAGTTTAAATGTTCGAAGATAGTGAATGGGTGGCGATGAGACGCATGGATGACGCGTGATGCTCGATGGTAAATATGAGCTTCTTGAGTAATATAGGTGTAGTCAGGATTCCAAAATTTGCGTACCATTTCTCACATCTTCGATGAAATTCTTTATCTCGCGTGGGTGAGAGTTTGATGCATTGGTTGGCCTGTAGATGGCGTTGAGCCTCAAACGACCCAAAGCTGTAATACTCGACGATGAACGTCAAAGGAGACTGCCGCAGCCCAAATCGATGGAAATCCTTTATTTTTTGGTGTATTTTCAGCTGTAGTGAGTCCTATTTCATAATCTAGCTTTTTTTCAAATAATTTAACTGGTATTGTCGTGATGAGCGCGTTCGGCATAAGAATTGAAAGATTTCGTAGGTCACTGATGCGGTTGGGTCATTGGTAGGGTCGGCACTCTATGTATGAATCCGCGTATCATATTAAACGTATCAACGATAAAGGAGTCCTTAAAAGTTGCATGATAGCAGACTCGACTTCAAACAGCCAACAGTAAACATATTTTAATAGTAGAAGCCCAAGTGCCAATCTAGGAGAGGGAAGGATGGTGGCATTAAGTCAACTATCGACTTGTTCTGATTAAAAGCTACATTCACAGTATTTATGAAAAGAGGTTTAACTTGACTCCTTTACTTGACCAATCTGTTTAATTAACACCTTTAAGACGTAGAGCTAGGTTAAGAATTAGTTTTATGGGAATGAGAGATAAAACAAGTGGAAATGGCAGTGGCGGTGAGTGTTTCGTAAAAGTGCTTCTTATTAATTCTAACACCAGAGAAGCTTTTCACAAATGTCTCATGCACGCCAGAGCTCCCTATGTGCTGGCAAATATCTGGTCTATCACGAGAGCTAATAATTCGCGATTTTGCGGGTAAGAACGCCTGCAGAACGGAAAAGATCAACTTCCAACTTCTTTCTGATTTTTCTCACAGAACCTCCAATTCATGAATAGTTTATAGCAACTTTTAGAAACACTTCCTGTGTACAATGGAAGGCCCAGCTTCGTCGTACCTATCATGGTTTAGTTTACACATAAAATGTGGCAAAAGGCAGGAACTTACTCTTGCTTGGAAATCCACATTTGCTGGAAAGTAGAGAGAGAGGCTAGGATAGAGCCTCCGATCCAGACTGAGTATTTTCTTTCAGGAGGAGCGATGATCTTGACCTTCATGGAAGATGGGGCAAGAGCAGTGATTTCCTTCTGCATACGATCAGAAATTCCTGGATACATTGTAGTTCCACCAGACTATCAAAATTAGAATTAGGTATACAGAATAGATAATCGTTTTGTCTTACCATGACAATGTTACCATAAAGGTCTTTACGAACATCGACATCACACTTCATGATCGAGTTGAAGGTTGTGACATGGATACCACCGCTTTCCAGGCCAAGGACAGATGGTTGGAATAGTGCTTCAGGGGCACGGAACCGCTCATTTCCAATGGTGATTACCTGACCATCAGGCAGCTCGTATGATTTCTCTAAGGTTGAAGACTGGCTAGCAGTCTGAATTTCCTGCTCAAAATCAAGAGCAACATAGCAGAGTTTCTCCTTGATGTCACGAACGATTTCTCGCTCGGCAGTAGTTGAGAAAGTGTAGCCTCGCTCAGCCAAGATCTTCATCAGGTAGTCAGTCAAATCACGACCAGCCATATCGACACGGGCTATCGCATGTGGAAGAGAGAATCCTTCATAAATAGGAACAACGTGAGTAACACCATCACCGGAATCGAGAACAATACCAGTAGTACGACCTGAAGCATATAATGAGAGTACAGCTTGGATTGAGACGTAAAATGCAGGCGCATTAAAGGTCTCGAAGACAATCTGAGTCATCTTCTCTCTGTTTGACTTGGGGTTAATAGGAGCTTCAGTCAGGAGAACTGGATGTTCTTCTGGCGCAACACGAAGCTCGTTGTAAAAAGTATGATGCCATATTTTTTCCATATCATCCCAGTTTGTTACGACACCATGTTCAATGGGGTATCTCAAAGTGAGAATACCTCTTTTAGATTGTGCTTCGTCACCTACGTAGGAATCTTTTTGGCCCATGCCAATCATGATACTAAATAGAGGTCAGTTGTGTGCTTTGAAATTTGTTTCCCCGGAAAGAAATGTAGGGTATTCTCACCCATGGTGACGAGGGCGACCAACGATGGATGCTATTTGAATTATTAGTTATGAGGATCACAGGAATAATGGAAATATAGGCATGGCTGTGGTCTGAACAGGGCGAGCTTACGGAAGACAGCTCTGGGTGCATCATCGCCAGCAAAGCCAGCCTTGCACATTCCTGACCTAAAATTCTGTCAGCTTGATCCCCTCAATATTGTTCTTGTCGTCAATCTGAAGATTGCCATAGTCCAGGGAAAATCGCTCAGAGTCAAGACATAGTGATCCAATTGTTTGACAAGTCTTTTCAAACAATGTAAAAGCTCTGAAGCTTACCCATTGTCGATAACGAGGGCAGCAACTTCCTCTGTATATAGCACATAGTATTAGCCTTATTATAAATTGATACGCAAAGACTGTGCCTAATTAAACAAATTACAGCGTACCTTCCATAGTGGCTTGTTATGACTGAGCGTATATTCAAGGTTCGTAGTGCAAGTGACGAGCTTGAGTGATTTGCAGGTATCTGGTTAATGGAAAAAGGTTTGAAGGGGCACAAAATAGACTCGTGTTCGCTTAGAAAAGCGTGGAGATATCGAAGGTTGGGAAATTGAAAATTGGAACAGATGAAAAGGGGAATCGAGCGTGTGTTGTATTGTGCGAGACGGGGAAATGCTTAACACCGCTTTAGAAGGCCGTGCAGCTATAAATGGGAACGGGGCATACAAGCTCATGGTTCATTTCGCACAACGCTTTGATTCTGAAATAATGAACCTTTCAACAATTGAGGCCCAGCAGTAAACTTGTTGACGAGATTAATTCCACAAGCGTACAATATTCGTTTTTTTGACCGAAAATCATTCTGGTCAATATCTATTTCGATGGGAAATATATATAACTATATAAAGTCTGTCAACCAGAGCTCTGAAAATTTATACTGATACTGTAGCGTTTGAAGAAGCTTAGAACTAGTTAGTCGTACGAAACCCCTGTTTACTTGCTTTCCCATCTAATTCACAGGATGGTCGTCTAATTTATTGAATAGTATATAATTCACCTCAACCGTTAACCTTTGAAAACACATAAGTTTCTTCTGCGACACTGAGGTCGCATCAGAAATAGCTTGAGCAAGTCACGCCCTAGTAGCCCGAGAAAGAAATAAACTCAGGATAAATCCTGACGACAGCTTCATTGCTTTAAAAGTTGGATCAGGCGAAGAAAAATTCAGCACTCACTACGAACCCTCTTTTTCCAAAACGACGACCAGCATCAGCTCGTGGACCACTCAGGTAGATATACACGTGCATGTATTCTCAAATCTAATTTCAGCTTGCAAGCGTATTTACTATCAACAACTCTAGGCCGTGAATAATAAACTTTGGTCTTTGCTTTTCATAAAATACCCGAGAACTGGCAGGTTTTCTAACATGTTCATTCCGGCATCAAATTAGAGCCCAGGTATTATGCATCTCAAATTTTTTCTCAGGAGAAGCCTTGTTATATATTCCAAATATTCAACCATCTCGAATATCTCATGAATCTAAATATATTTAGTACCTTGCGGTCAACAGGGTCTCCAATTTTTACACTGCAAGGTTGCTCAGGGCAGCAATTCATGACTGCTTGATTCCGGAGGCTATTCTGCGATGGCGCTTGAAAACTCATGCTAATTGAATTATCAAGTATTCTTAACCAGCACATGCAACACCTATGATCACATAGAAAGACTAGTTTTGCAGCTGAGTGGCAGAGCACATAAGTATCACCCTAATGTCACCTGACCCCGCAACATGGCTGCTCATGTGCTGAAAGAACAACACATTGATGGATCACTGGTCACAAATTAAGGCTGATGGCTTTTCACGTTGCGGCGCGCAAGTAAACACTGTGTTTAATGTTATTAGCCGACCATTTAAAGCTGGAAGAATGAAGGCTACAACGTCCGAGTTTATCGCTGAATTCTACTAGTTATACAAACGAATGAAAGGGAAGTCCAGGTGTAAGACCTGTAAGGGGCGATGACTGCATCGAATAGAGTAAACCAGTAGGCAAGTGGGTCAAATTCAAACATTCAGAGCCTCATGCAATTATCATCAAATTTCAGGTATGTAGAAGTTTTTGTCACTTTCTTTAACCGGAATACTTTTACTAGGCAAACTCACTTACCTCACTCATACAAGGAAAAAGACGCCAGCCTTTTACTGCGCTAGCTAAGGTGTCTCTCGACTTTACGCAAAGTATTTACCTTGCACGCCAACAAGACCAGTACATTCAAAATTTTTCTAAACCAAAATCCAAAGCACAAGTCTTGTGCGTGGTGTGAAGCTAAGCTAAGCTACAAAAACTTTTATTTTTATAGAATTTTATCCAGTCTGTCCAAGATATCCAGGAGAAAGAATTGTGAATGCTGAGAGTCATCAAACCTAGAGAACTCATAGTCAAAATCTGTTGCGACATCGGGCAGCTAGGGAACTATCCATTTTTGGATAATAAAAATTTGATTAATTATTTTTCGTCAGCTATCAGCCTCGCAAAGAGAATGGAATTTCACTTCAAGCGATCGCTGCCCAAATTAGCTAAACAATTCCAGCTCGCTTTGAAACAGTGTTATTATATAGAGTCTAGAATTTCAGGTCAACCTCCGTTATTGAGCAGCATTCAAGTTGATGAACACAGACGTCACATTGCAGTTCTCGAAAAATTTAATCCACGTCTTGTAAGTATCTGTGTTCCTATTCTAAAAATTGAAATTGTAGAGAAGAAGTCATCTAGAAAGCCCTCACACGAAGAAGGTTCAGATGTTGGATGTCCCCGCCTAAGGCTCTTGAGCCCCGGGATGGATGCAGCCACGAAAGAGGGATGTGATAGCCCCAAAGAGAAATATGCCGGGCTCTGGATACAAATATATGATAGTTCAAACTACATAACGGATTTCACACAAGATAATTGGCCACCGATCAAAAATCGTAATGATCGTTGCAGATCTCGGCGACTGGAGTTTTAGCGATTTGACAATAATTAAGCCAGAGGTAGATATAATGCTTTGAACGCCAAATATTCAAATATTCACAAGACAGTGACAGTTTTTCTCGAGTGATTATTTGAGATCAATAAATTATCTGCTAAGTATCACGGTCCCTGCTGATAAGGAATCCGCACGAGATCATCGGATAGGCATCGTCCCGGAGCGAGGGAGAGTCGTGCATTTTTGTGCCTTATGCTGATCAATTTTATTATGTATTATTCTCGGGAGTTTATGGTATCGGTTTACTGGGATAATTGGCGTTAGGGGGTTCTTAAATTATGTATAAGTAAGAGGCTCTGTACACTTTCATTTCGACTGGGTCACGTCTCATTCATTATCATCTATCCTTCAGCCATTCTATCTCCACGCGGCTATCCGTAACCTTAACACTAACGGGCTATTAACAGCGATCGATTTGCACCACTCAAAACTTTTGATTCTGTCCTTAAAACTTCCCAAGCTGATTTAGAAAGAGTTGGGAAAACAGAATGAAAAATTGTTATTGGCTTAAGAGCGGTCAACTATCTTAAAAAGTTTCTGAAGAACCATTTTAAAAATTGTGACTGGTGCAAATTTATGACCAACAGTAGCTCGTTAGCAGACAGTTCATCATTCTCAAATAAACACTCGTGAAAATTGTCGCTGTTGTCTGAATATTTGGCGCGCAAAGCATTGTATCTAACTCTGACTTAATTACTGTCAATTCAGTGAAGTTTCAGTCGCCGAGATCTGCAACGATCCTTACGATTTTTGATCGATGACCCATAATCTTGAGTGGCCCAATATCTTGTGAAATATGTTACAGTTGAACCTGTCTAAATGTAAACCCTCGGTGGAAAAATATTTTGCACTTACACTGATTTTGCATTTAGGAAAAACCTCTATAAGTTGCAAACAGCTGACTAATCCTTGATTTTGCATTTAGACTCGGAATTCTCCAACGAAACTTGGAAGTAATTAATTATTTGATTAATAAATCGGTTGATGACATTCAAAAATAAGTATATTGTCCCAAAAAACTCCTCTTCTCTCTACTTTCTCTAGCTATCACTCTATATATCCTTTTCCTCGTCATAACATGCATATATATTTAAAGACAAAGGAAATTAGCCAACGCAAGGACATGTCAGAGCTCGGATTTGTTATGACGCAAGTTTAACCACTGTGCACTGACCACATACCGCATTAGATAACTCTTGTAAAATGTAGACGTCAGTGCGCTATTGTTCCAACACACCTTCCCAGAAAGTTCAATATTTTGAGCATTCTATCAAACTCACGGCATTACTTCTTTTCAAGAGCTCCTGAAGGATCTTGTAAGCCAAGCTGATTGACAAACTCTTGGAATAACCGCTTTGGTATTAACTTTGTGAAGCCATCAGCTTGCTGCTCTGACGTCGGAATCCACTTTACTATCATTTTTCCTTTTTCAACTTCTTGTCGTATCCAGAGTTGATGAATATCCATATGTCCCAATTTGGCTTCTAGACTCTCAGATTCTGAATTTTCTATACGTACGGACTGTTTGTTATCACAAAAAACAGTAGGTATCAAGTTCGTTTCAAATTCCAACGAGGAAAATAATCTCCTCCACCAATAACTAGAGCTTCCTATTGAAGACAACGCTAAGAGCCCTGCCTCAGTTGTTGACGTAGTCACTGTTTTTTGCTTAGTAGCTTTCCAGTCGACAGCACCACCAAACATCTTGAAAAGTAGACCTTGTGAACTTTTCCGGTCCTCATTGTCAGCGAAAGATGCATCACAGTATATCTCCCAAGGAGAAGCTCTGCCATCGAAAGAGAGAGCAAGATTTCTAGATCCATACAGATATGAGAGAAGGTGATCCGCTAGTACCAAACATCTGTTAGATGGGTTATTCAAGTATTGTGCCAAGACAGCATGTGCCTTAGCTACATCAGGTCGGGTAGAAATAGCCGCATATCCAATAGAGCCTACTTTTTGCTGATAATGTCATGGGGCTGAGACCCCTAGGTGTGATCCAGCTACATGCCAGATCTGCACTCGAGTAATCTCGCTTACATGTAGAACCCCGACGAAGCGTCCATAGAACCACGGCAATATCGACAACCTCACTGGAAACTTGTAGATATTTCTAGAACGATCTTTAAGATTGGACATGGGGGAACGGCTGGAGATAAATAGCTTGACATGTAATTAGTTCTAGAACTCATAGGAATATAGATTTCTCTAGGCAGCTCACTTGTGCATTTACAACTTAGTTGACCCTCTCACAGATAACCCTGAATCCGTGACATTGAGGCTTGTCCTTCGTTTCCAGAGATAGTGCTAGTATTTGGGAGTAGAACTTTTGGGTACAACCTTCTGCCCTCAACTTTACACTTAGAACCGAGTTTTTCGCAATATAATTTCTGCGATAGCCATACTTTTTTATTTAACCTGTCTCGAATAATTTCAATGCCAAGAAACTATTTAGCTTCACCACATGAAGTAATCTTGAGCCTCGATGATAGATGGTTCTCAAACTCATTTACCTTAACAAAATAATGAGGCCAATAGAGTAAGATAATATCATCAACATAAATCAAGAGAATTGTATTGTGACCTCTCATTAGACAATCAACACCCGGAACATCTTCGTATCCAAGATTATTTAGGGTCTGCTTCAGGGTTCGAGACCAAAGCAAAGCCGATTCACGGAGACCATATAAGGCTTGCTTTACTTTTAACGTCTTCCCCAGATGCTCAAATCCAGGAGGAGTTTTGCAATAAATGAGCGGCGACAGTTTTGTGTTGCAGAACGTGTTAACCAGGTCATATTGCCTGGATTCCAAGCCAAAAGCACACATTAGAGCCATCATTGATCTGAACGTTTTCATGGCTAACGTCGCTGCGTAGGTATCTTTGAGTGTTGGAAGTTGCAAGTCACCTCTAACACAAAGTCGACACTTAAACTTCGTCAGGAATCCCTGGGGATCAAACTTATACGTCCAAATCCACTTTAAAGGTACGGCATGTCCATTATAACTATTCTCCACCTCCAGCGTATCTTGCATGAGATGATTGAACTCCAAACAAGTTGCTGCCATGATTCTGTTTTTAAATGGATGCTTCATTGACTCTTTCCAAGTCTTTGGTGGCGGTGGAAGCTGATCACGGTGGATTTGTTTTTCTATTGGTTCTTGTTTTTGAACCACCACTGAGGAGAATGCCAAAAGATATTCATTTGCACTCGCCAAATTCACAAATTCCAGAGCATCAAGACTATTACTAAGTCCTATACTTTCTTCTTCTATCTCACAAGTTTGTTCCCTAGATACAGTTGGAGACGGCGTTGGATAACCATTTATATTGTAAGTTGCCTGATGTTAATCAATGAATCGATCAGTCTCGCAAGTATCTTCTACTTGAAATAATGGAACACTTGAGCAAATATATAGATCTAAGTCAAGAGGAACATCCGTTTCTGGTATCTCAATTCGCTGAAAAGCGATTGTGTGCTGTTTTTCATCCACAAGTTGGCCAAGGGTGATATCCTTCAAAGGATCATACATCTCATCCTTGAATACAACATCTCGAGTTCGTATAACTCTTTTCAGAGCCGGTATCCATACATAA
>JAKRRZ010001339.1:0-11894 GCA_022627015.2 Podosphaera aphanis
GAAGACATCTAGATATTCTCGTAAGGTTTCATTTATATATCTCTGAAACGAAGCTGGTGCACCATTTAAGCCAAACGGCATGACTAACCACTCGAAAAGCCCAAATCGCGTGCGAAACGCAGTCTTCTATTCATCTCCTTCCTTGATGCGTAGCTTGTGGAATGCAGCACGTACGTCAAGTTTCGTGAACCATCTAGCTTAACTCAATTTTGCGAGGGTTTCTTTAATCAGTGGTAAAGGATACCGATCAGCCTTTGATATTGAGTTCAGAGCCCTATAATCAACACAAAATCTGAGGCCACCCCCAGGTTTTTAACTAATAGTACCGGTGCACCTGAAGGGGAGCTACTTGCACGAATATAACCTTTGTCAAGCAGGTCAGTCAATGTTTTCCTCAGAACACAAAGCTTATCTCTTGACATTCCATATAAAGGTCCCCACGGTATTTCCTTGTCTGACTCTAACTTAATTTCATGATCACTTCCAGGACGATGAGGTAGAAGCTTATCAATTAACTCTTTCTTGAATAAATTTACAGATTTTTTATATCTTGAAGGGAGTTTCTCAAGGCTTATGGATGACTTTTTGTCTGGAGCAAGAGCTTTTTGTATATCGGCTAACGTCACCGAAAATACCTGGGACGCTTCATTATTTTTTCTCCGTGCCCTTCTAACGGTTACTAGAAATACTCCTGCCGAAAGAGACAAAATGTTTGGCGTCAATTTCAGTAAATTTTTCTGTTTTTCCCAGACTCGCAAAGGAAGGCCACCTAAAGTTGCTTCTGGGATTTCAATGTATCGATCTCTTGCATGGTAAACTACATCTTCTCGTTCCATCCATGTCTTTCCTAAGATGAGCCCATGCGACAGCTTTGGTATGATGTAAGCATATAAAGTCTTCTGGTACCCATCAATATCTACCTCCATCTTTGTCATCTCCTTGATCACTTCTCCGCTATGGTTACTGCTAGTGGCTTCTGTGAGTCTCCGAGGAGTTAGTCTGATTATTGGTAGGCTAGCTTTGCGTACAAGGGAGTTGCTAACGGCGGCGAGACAGTCACATCCACTATCGATTAAAGTAGGCACAGTATAGAGATCGTTTATTAATACGTCTATGATAAATGGATTTCCATTCATATCTCTAGTTGCTCCTCGATCTTCTGCTGTCTGGGACAGTGCCACCGCTTTGCAAACTCCACTTTCCAGTCCCTGGACACGACTTTGTCCAGGAGCTAGTCTTTTAACTCCTCCGATTCTACATAATTTTCAATTTCGTCTTCGTAACCTTCTTCAACTAGATTTTCAGGCTTTACCGCAGTTTGCGGGCGCTGGGGAGGTAGTTACTGACAATTAGGCGACTTGTGCCTTCGATTACCGCATCTGACGCAGGCGCCTATTGATCTGCGGTGGTCCAACTCTTTTGGTGAGACCCACTTAGCCCGTGTCTTATTTACTCCCGTCATCCTTGTATCACCATCGGCGTCTTTGATAGTCTCGAGTGGTGTGCTTGGACTGTGGTAGCTTGCAGGATTCGGAACCAAGGCAGGAATCAAGACATTATTTATGGTGTTATTTATTAATAACTTACATCCTGTAATTCCACGTGTTCTGTCGTCAAAATTCCCTACTGACCAGAAATATAGCTCCTAGTCTTGACTAAGCCTACCCCATCGATCTGCGAGCCAACAACTGATAACTTTTCGAGAAACTCGCGAAATGAGGTTGGAAGAGAGTGGCCGATCAGATGTGTTCTTGTAGTCTGATTTAAGGCGTTATGTAAATCATATATTTTACGTTTGTCTTCGGCAGATGATTTTAAACTCCGAGAGAGAAGCTGCTCGAAATATGGTAGGAAAGATGATAGCGACTCATCTCTAAACTGTTTGCATGCGTAAAGAAGCACAGATGCATTTTGGTTAGCGTTCCGGTCACGAAACGTGCCATCCATTACCTTAAGCAATCCCAGAGCATCTGATATTCTCCCGCTGTTCATCATTGTTTGGAACGGGCCCATTATCATGGCATTAGCGGCTCCAGTCACTGCCTGACTGAAGAGTTCCATGAAGAAATCGGATGGTTCCATAATTTTCCGATCAACCACATCTCGTTGGTAAATATAAAGAAGTATCCCGTGAGTTATGGTCCACTCCTTAGAATTCGAATGGTCATATATAGGGGGCCATTTGAGTGGCTTCACTTTGCTAGCTTGCGAGGGTTGGTTGGCGCTAGTCATGGTTGTGGTATGTTGTGGGATGGCAGCCGGAGGTTCAGTCGGAATGGTGACTTGTGCTTGTGTTTTTCCCTTTAACAAGGACATCATTTCTGCCATCATAGTCTGTAAGCTTAGGATCTCCATGCTTTGATTCCTGGTTTGTGCTCTAGTTTCCTCCAATATTCTATAAAGTTCCCTGGTGTCCTCAGGAGTACTACTGGGGTATACCGGCTGACCTGATGGGACGGTTGCTGGGACGGTTGCTGGATAACCTTTCATGGGTTCGTCAATTAAATTATGATCCGCCATTCCCTGAGTTTGTCCAACATGCTCTTCAGCAGGCCAGTACAAGTTCGAGCTTACCTGGCTGATTGGTTCAAGAGTTCTGGTCGATTCGATTTCAGTTCCAGATTCGGAGTGAGGTGGTGAAGAAAAGCGTGTCATACAATGTTTCTTTTCAACACACACTGAGAAGTCACAATATGTTCAATAACAGACGTAAAGGATGATACAAATTAAAATATGACGATGACCAAAAAGCTGATTATGATGAAGTCGATTGATTAATTTGTATAATGAGAAAATCTCATCGACAAATCTAAATTACATGTATATGTCTATGATCACGTGACCAATTAGGTAGCCACCTATTTATTGTTCAACGGTCAAACCGTAACACAGACGAACGAGAAACATTGGGCTCCCATAATTCGTGGTGAAGATTAAAGTCTCCCACAATTATGGAGTTGGGCTTCATCTGCCAATTAAGGAGAGGGTTGAGACTCTCGGGCGTTGGGGCTTGAGGTTGCCGGTATACATTGATGACCTCTAGAGGCGGAGAGCACTGAAGGAGGGCAACAATATCTGGCGACGATCCACTGTCCAGCTGTATAAGACGAAGATTAGATCTTTTCCGAATATACGTGAGTACGCGCGGGCGTGCGAGCTTCCAGTCTCGATTGGGAGGAGCGAAGATGACGTAGGCCGGGTGGGACTTGGTTACGTTCTTGAAGTTTATAGTTTTTGTCCAGGGCTCTTGGACAAAGATCACATCATACTTGCCTTGGAAAGCAGCTTGTAAAAGAATGAGGTGCGAAAATCCACCGCGCCCCACGTTAGCCTGAAGGAAACGAAGGCGAGGCGGGGGATGGCTCCTAAAATGAGCTCTATTTTTCATGGAGGCTTAGAGCATTATTGGATGCAGGCTCGTCCGAATCTACTTCCATAGATTCTAGCGAGGCGTTCTCGAGGGTGTTAAACCTGTTTAGGTTGGGGGAATGAGAGTGTGATGAGGGGTTGGTGGAGTTTCCGACGGAAGACGTCGGATTGTCTGTGTTATCAAGGTTGGAGGGAGCAGTAGCGGCGGCGGCGGCAGTGGCAGCTTCAGCCCGATGGGTCTTACGGAGTTTGCTACGGTTGGATGAACGAATTTTTGTAACCTCTTTCTCCGAGAGCTGAATAAGTTTGCCCTTGTGAGGGCGAGGGCGGAGGGGGCAGTTAGGGTCATCTGCAGGGTGAGGGCCCAAGCAATTAATACACCGGCGAAGATGAGAGCACTCTCCTTGGTGACGTATAGTGCCACAGCGGGCGCACAAAGCTTGAATTCGACAGTGTGAGGATTGGTGAAAACCGAAACAAGCTTCGTACTGCACTACCTTAGGGTTGGGGATATAGTGCGTGATATGCGCTTGACAACATACCCAATACGATCCTCCACTCAGTGTAAAGATCCAGAGAGAGAGGCCTTAATGGAGTCAGAATTCATTGTCGCCAGTTTCAGTGATTCTTCGGCCGCAAAGGTGATGCTGAATCCGCTGGAGATGCGGGAAACGGAGGTGATACCGTCCTTGAGGCCAGGAACAATTTGTATTGGAGCAGGCTTGACTGCAGTTGCATCAGCTCTGAGGAGAGGAGCATCATCAGTCAGACGAAAGATAACCTTAGGGCCTTTGGAATTAACTGTTGGAGTCTGCACCGCTGTGCGAGACGGACGATTGACGGTGGGACGGGCCGGAGCCGAAGGAGCAGAGGCGGGAGAGCTAGCTGCAGTCGCTGCCTAGTTATGAGATAGGTTTGACACAGTAACGGGAGGTCGAGAGGGAACGTTTCGGCTGGGCGTAGCAAGAGGGTTCGCCAGCTTGTGCTGTTTAGAGTAGTCGTGACGCATAGGGTGCCCGGAGGCGACCGCGACGAGAAACGCGTCCATTTGCTCGTGTAGAAAGGACTGGATGAGCGGATCAGCGTGTTAAACGGCTGACCAAAACTTGTTATGGGAGGTTTGAACCCAAGCAGCTTGACCCATTGCCACGCGCTGAACAAGCTCGTGCTCTTCAGCGACGCGCTGGGCCAAAGGAGGCGGTTGTGCTTTAGCCATCACGAGCGCGATGACCAAACTAAAATTCGCTTGATAGATATCAAATTAGGGGAAACGAATTGGGGCAGCGTATGGATGAAGCAATTGCGTTGATAACCAGACATATTTACATTACTCGGCGATGTCTCTACGTTCATTCATCATGCGCCCTGAAGAGATGAGTTGTTTTTCCATTGAAGAACCTTTTATCAACCTATCCTTCAGTCAAATTTGCACTATCGAAATCACATATGACGTGTGAGAGCTATTGCCAGGATACCTGCAGGTATCTTAGAGGAGCTCTACCATGAAGTCCCGGAGCAAATTTTTTCACTTCTCCTAGGAGATCCAAAAACAACAAGAATATGCTTAAGATAAAGAGCAGCGAACTAGTCGAAACGATGGGAGCACGATTTGCACCGGTAAATTCAGCAAGGCGAGGAGACTGCTACGTTGGTGTTTAGTCTAATTTAGGAGATGGTTTCTGAGAGTCAAAGTGTTCTGTCCGCGATCCTTCAAATCTACAAAGCTAATTGAACCGATTCGTACAGGTCTAACATTGAACGAATTTTACCTTTACTGGCACTTTGTTTGGTCGCCCCTCGATTCGAATAATAAATTCCTGGTCCTCTTTAGTCGATTACATAGTCTAGCAACGGCGCCGTAATGTCGGATGTAGGCGCCAAGCTCATTCTAGGGCGTACGACAGGCAATGAGTGGCTCGATCTAGGCGTATGCTTTCTCGGCACAAGAATATCCGATCAATTTTGAGGCATTGCACTCCCTGTGCCCAAAATGAGCAGGAGTCTCCCTCAAAGTCGTTAGTCGTTGCCCAAATAGCTCACAATTGCTAGTTTAGCAGCAACTCTCCTGCGGGTGAAGCGGAATAATTGAATGATATGAATAACTAAAATGTGGTTGAGGATTGTAAACTATGGTAAGGTATTTTCGTACAACCATGTTTTCTGCATTTCAAAATTAATCTGAACGATGTAGAACTTCAAAACTCTCAGAATCCAGATGGTTACAAGTAAATGACTAGATAGTAACGCAGTTGCTAAACAATCATAACAGATTGAATATGTTGCTTTCCATTTTCGTCAAAATTATCACGGGATCAAATTTGCCTTGCGGAATCAACCACCCGAAGTTATATATAGCAATATCGTTGTATGCGTAATACGATATTTTATGGGACTAGCACTAAAAATACGCCTATAACGATAATTTTCGCTTAAAATGTGGTGTGTGCACGGATGAATATTTTTGATTATCATGTTTCAACGCCGTATGACTACTGGCCGTGTTCAACCAGAAGTTATCTATCTTATCGACGGATATCATACCTGCTCAGAGAGAATGTTTAAAGCTAAAGACTTTGAGGATGAGCATTTTATGCATGAATTTATTATCAGAATAATTGTAAATTACGATTAATGCGGCTAGGCGCTTGGGTTATACACAGTACATAAATCGTTGAAGGCGTAGACATTAGAGGACGTCCTCGGTCACTCTCCCCATTCTCACGTAATCACGATCTCCATCGATTTCCACAACTCCATCACCGATGTGGCCTGCCCTTGTCTAAGTTCTTGCGTTGTATTTCACGCCCTTCATGAATTGGCCAGAAGCCGCTCTATCAAGGCTGATATTTTGTTGCATCTCCGCTTTCTCTTCCGACAGCTCTGCAGGATCCACATTCTCACCCTGAGCCTTGCGTATATTTAGTTGTAAGACGTTAGCTGTGTTCTTAAGCACCTTGTTTGCAATCTTCCCGTTCTATAATTTTCCGTTAATAAAGCAAAAGAGCAGGGAGGTAGGAATTCATCTATCCAGAAGCACAGGGTAAGCTCACCTGAAGAGCCTTGGCTTCGTCACCGCTTGCAGCGTCAATTGCAGGGTTAAATCCATTAACTTCTGCCTGCTGAGCAATCCTGCTCATGTTCTGAATAATCTTTAGATCTTGCGCAGAAACGCCGGAAAGATTGTCTTTATTGATGCCGGCAAATAATTTTTGGGCCTCTTTTGCGCTGCTCCCGGCGGTACCATATGAAATAGTGATATCGTTGTAAGCTTGACTGCGTAAGACGCTAGGCGCACCATTTCCGGCATCTATTCTGCCACCACCACTATAAGAATTATCAGGAGTAGATGTTCTACCACCACTACCACCACTTCCGCTACCACTTCCACTACCACTTCCACTACCACTTCCACTTCCACTACCATTACCACCACCGTAATAATCAGCTGCCATGGCGCCACCACTATCATCCAGGTTATCGGTGGTTCCTGCTGCTGCTCTTGCTTTTGCCTGATCACTGATAGGTACGGGAGAAGAAGCCACAATGGCAATAAGAGAGAAGCCGAGAAAGGCTATCGTGAACTTCATCCTGATTTTTATGGTGCCTGGGAAAAGAAGATAAGAGTGATCTGGAACGGCGGAAGTCAAGATGATAGAAAGGATATTCCAGAAGAGTTGTGTGATCGAACAAGCAGAGTATAGCACAATAGTATGAAGAATCAGAATTAATAACTTCACAACGGTGGTGAGTAAATTAAAATTATAGAGCACAGAAACAAATGCGAGTTTGATGTACTTTCTTCCATTCTTCTACCAGGTCGTACTTATACATCTTGAATTCGCCAACCGTCGTCTGGTGTTGGATAAAATTTCAAACCAAAAAGATGCCACTGTGCATAGCCCCCAGGTTCGTGACAGTTTGAGTTGAGTTTGGATCCGCACCTTGTAAACAAATGATTGGAGATCGTCATATTTTTGGCAGTTGTTTCAAAACGAAGACGTTTTTGAAATAACGGTTTGTCAGAAAAGTCTTTTTGTCAACCCTCGGCTTCAATTCAGATGGCAGCATCCTGGATCAAATTTTTGCGATCATCAATTTGTGAATAATGGCTGGTTTAGCCGTCGGAGTTAGCTGAAGAAGTAGAAATCTCTGATATCGAAGCGCGGCGTCGCTCAGGATAATACGAACGCTGATGCGAATTGACATGTGTTGGTAGGTACATCGACAGTTTTACGGGCCACTTAGAGCCCAATCATCGACGAGGGGTTCCCCGCCATGTTTCTTCAAACCGACTCACGTTGGTGGAAGCACACGATAGCACTCGTTGCCCTGATTGTAGATACCGTTAAACACGACGCCAACTTCATCCTTCATTAGTCACAGGGGGTGATACATACGGCCTCCCCGAACATCCAGTTATCCGTGCGTTCCCACACCCATCATTTGTCTTTTCGGGCGTGCCCATTGCAAAGGAGCCAGCTCACTCTACCTGTAAATGCATGTTTCGTTCGTACTTTCGAGCAGTTCCATAGATGTCATGGAATGTAATATTAAGGCCTACACTGGATTAGAGTGAAACGAGTCTAGGACGGAGTTGTGTTTTGCTTCACTTCATGGATTAAGTCAAAGCATCTAGTTTCCGGATCACCAAGTTCCCGGACAGAAATCCAAATGCAGCACCCTCACTAAAACATACGACATTAGTCAGAAAATTTTAATCTTGAGATTGAGAAAATATATTTCCGAAATCTATGGTAACACCAGACCCTCTGATACATTTTTTAGGCTATGTTCTACGAGCGAAGGCGAAGTTCTGAGCCTCTTCAGCAGGAATATTTATTACAATTATGAGAAGGAGTAGATGCAATGTTACGAACCTTAGAATAATATGTGTGATTCCGTGAGGATAAGACGTGTATTGGTAAGATATAAGATGTGTGTTACTTGACCGCTCGTCCATGTAGGTAATGCTGTGATGGGCTGTGCCCAGAATGAGGATGGTCGCTAGGACCACCCGACTGAGATACATGTATAGGTACACGTGGGCTCGGGATATCGAGGATGATCTTTTTTTTTTTTAAATCATTCTTGTGTATGCAGCCTTCAGGCTGTGACACGAATGACCCTGGTGCGGTACGTAGAACGATGTTTCAATATGACATAAGGGGGCACTCACACTGAACATCATTTGAAGATATAACTCAAAGTCAGACGCCTTACAGCCCTTACTACCCTCAACCGTATATGTGTGCCGTAGGAACGCATTTCAGCCACCCACGGCTGTCCTGTGTGCCTTCGACATCGTCACATACATGACCAGGCGAGAAATGTGGTGTGAGGGTCTTGCTGGATTCGAACCAGCTTTCTCCTGTCTCAAGTGGGGCATGTACTCTACTTGGGAGAATGGCCCGGACGGTGTACCACACCACCATCCGACCCATCGAGGATGATCGAGGATGATCGGTAACGTACGTACAGATAGAGAAATCCCGAGGAAATGTCTGCGGAGGGCGTCGTATGGTACGTACCGAAGGGGATCGGCAGGGTACGAATCAATGCACATCAGGAAGGGTCTGTGCAAGGGAAGTAGGTGCCGACGGAGGCGAGGGTACGAGATTCACGTCAACGGAGTTCCGATAGGCGTACTCAGGAAGCATCAAGAGTCGAGTCGCCTTGGTAGATAGGTTATTTAAGAAAAGATATTTCGATTGTGTAGTTATTGTCTTTTGAGTACCTCCAAACTCAGCGGACCCTTACAGATGCACTCTCTATATACACAAGCCGTCGTTATCCTACTGCCCTGATCCTATACTTGCGCCCAGTATCTTCTAAGCACCGAGTCGAGTCTACTGATCTCTATTTACAGAGTTGGAGACTACAGTTGAGCCTGTCTAAATGCAAGGCCTTAGGAGTCCAAAATTTTTGCACTTGCAAGGCTACCACATTATTGATTTTCAGTATGCAAGTAGCCCTGTAAGTGCAAAACTTTTGGACTACTGAGGCCTTACATTTAGACAGGATCAAGCGTACTTCTCGTATCATCTCCACACAGCATTTCCTTTTTGTCATACCACTCGTGTCACATGACTCGGCCCATCTGACTCGGCATCCTCGGCACATACGACACGTATAGGCGAGTGCCTATTCTTGTTGTTTTATACCTATGCTGAATATGCATTAATAGTTGCTTGAATTTTCTTGGTGTTCCCGACGAGACCGACGACTTGAAACACTGCGTCTACTCATGTTTTTATTAATCTGATTAAGTACTAAGGCATTGTGTGTTTCAACCTAAGTATGGCATTCGATATTTATCACAAGCTGTATCAAGATATTCTGAGATTACTTGGCTTTGAGTAAGCGTAACACTGTAGCTGACTTGGTGTATCATGACTTGGTCGGTCATTGGTCTAGAGTATGGTTTTAGAGATTCTTACTTCACCACATACGAATACAATATTCCTACAACCTACATTGCACAAATCCAATGTCACTATGCACAACAATTTTTCATTGGCATACCCAATTGTTGTCTTGTCTATGAACAATTGATTTTGACTAATTTGAACTGAATTTCTTTTCTGAATCGAAGTATTGATGGAAATCTAACACTCAAGGCAAGACATTTGCTTTCTTGTCCAGGTCAGCATCGTACTTGGGGCTCCAATAAATTTACCTTATATTTTTAGCACAATCTGGCTCACCTGAATGGGATTCTCAAGCCACCTGAGATACTAAAGGACCTCCTAAACATTATGGGACTTCTGAGAGGTGCAATAAAGAGTATGAATGATGTTTACGGGCTTCCCAGATTGTGTTGGTGTACAAGTCCGATTCAAAATCTGTGATGAGTCGATTTTCAGATCCGGATTGAACGAACCCAGACTAGCAGCTTGCCAGTGTTGTAACTAAGGCAGAAACATGACTGCACCTGGTACCATCATCCTTGCTATACTATTATTCCTGATAATGGCATATCCACTCATAATGCATGATGTATCAAGCATTATCACATATGAGTATGACTAATCATATTCTAGTATATTCCAGCATTAAGCTAGATAGCTGAAGAACTATGCACAGACATAGAGAAACATCTAGAATCTATTAGTATATTGTAGAGTCCTTCTAATTTCTCATGTATATGAGATAGATCCTGTACGAGATAGAGAAGAATAACAATAAGAATAATATATAATTAATCAACTATCATATCCAATCATCATAACCTATTTCTCTCTCTTAAACGGTATGTCACTCTTTAATTGTCAATAACCATTACAATTGCCAGCCAGTTCAAAATACCGTTCCGAGAAAGCCTTCCTGTCTCACTATATGATCGAAGAGGATAAATTTATTCTTCTTGACCATAACAGCGTTTATCGGGATGGAAAGGTTCTCGGGTAAGGTTTTTATACTTTGACATGAAATCGGAGAATACTGTGAGGTCAAATGACTACAGGATGTGTATGAGATGAGATGGTAATAGAACCTCTACTCTGTGCCTTTCGCAGGGCTGGAGAGCTCTGCACCAACATGTCCTCCGTGCACGTCTAAAAGAAGTATCCGATACTTGACAGATAGGGCGACTATGTCTGGCTGGAAAAACACATCTTAGCCGCCGAACCATAAATCTGGGCGTTAATCTAATTCTTGAGATAGTGTACATTTATTTAGTCTAGTTCTCGATGGGAGCTAGGTTGTTGTTTCTCGGTTCTAGTTCGTGAAGACGTCTACCTAGCGTAGTTTTTGGCTACTGGCGACGAAAGTTTCCAGTACGGTTATTGCCTCGCAATTACCCCAAGGCTTGATATAAACCTAATCTATGTGATTAAATCCAAGAAATATTGAGTTTTTACCAAAACTTATGTTTACCCCAATTCCATCTATACTCTAAAGATTCTCCGTCAATTTATAAATACGAAGTCAAACCTCACTAAAAAGACCAATTGGCGAGCCTGTCTGTTCAAAATTTGTAGTAGAGTTCGTGCAAATTCTACCTTTCCCTCAATTAAAAAAATTGACTAAAATATTGCGTTCCAAAAAGGATGGGACTACTTCTCGTCGACAGATACTTGATGATCTTTGTTACGAAGAAGCAGGACAGTCATTTTCCACATATTCGCGAGGAAGGGAAGATAAAAACCTACACACTGATCAAGAATCTAGCTTGCAATAAAAATACTTTAGTTTTGGGCAAAATTAATGTTGAAGCAAATATCTAAACTCGCTGCTGTTTGTGCCGTGTAGGTAATTCCTTGAATATATTTGAGGTTCAGCTATGTTGCAGTTCGACGACTTAGCTAAATAATAATTCGCTAAACCTGTTTGGTACACCGTCTACGGATTGGCTCACCGTACCAAGAACAGGCCAGGGCGCACAGACCATCACTACATCTACTCTATGGCCACGGTTGTGTCTGTGTGTGGGGCCAAACCTCGCTTCAGGGGTATAGCCCCTACTAGCTCATTTCATCCCTACTGGCCTCATTAGTAAATGAAGATTATTAATTAGCCTGAGGTGT
>JAKRRZ010001340.1:0-11874 GCA_022627015.2 Podosphaera aphanis
TCAAGGTGCAGACCTTTCGGGTAGTTCACTTTCATGGATATAAGTCAATTTTAGGCCAAATCTTATCGTTATAGAGAAAGTCCATCCAATTCTCATCGGTCCAGCCTATTTCTTCTACTCTTTTCAGGTCAAGGGGGCTTCTTCAGCTTCTTCAGTAACGGATAAGGTTTGTATTTTCTTCGTATTTTAGACTGTGTGGGAATATTAGAATGCAGATATTTTCAATCCGGATGTTAAGAGTCTTGTTGTTGAAGTTGATAATAGCTGCAATGATGGAGAGTGATGTCGATGATTGGAACACGAAAATCGGCAGCTACCTAACGGTTCAGGCAAAATATTCAGGCTTCAGTTAGCCTTGAAACTAGCAGAGATTTTTAGGAGCTAGTAGGGATTACACCACTGAAGCGAGGGTTTTCTCCACTGGACAAAACCTACCCTGGAGGAATAGTATGGGGAGTCGTCCAGAATGGCCGACGACCCAGAATTATTTAGCCCAGGATTTCAGAATCAAAAATAACTTTGTGAGGGCGTACAGCTTCACGTGTCCTAAATTTTTGTCTATAATTATATGCAATCACCTCCGGGCGGCGGGTCAGCAGTGAGTCAAGAATTTTTCTTGTGTCTCAGATGTGACCTATACCCGGTCGGCGTTCGGCTCTTAGAGGGCACGTGAGTTGGGAATGCCAACATCATCAACAAACACCTCCCTAGTCGTCCAGCAAACACATCGCCACGGAACGGCACCAGTGTGGTATCTAAGACAGGTTGAATTTTGTAATTTGACATATTTTACCAGAGTATCTAGAAGTCCGCACGTCTAGGAAGAGATCACATCTTTACACGGTTCTGATATCTCGTTTGACTTCGTCATTATCTCTCTCTCTCGATACACAGAACATTCCTAACCTTATCTTTGACTATCTTTCTTCACATTGTGAGTATACACTTTACAAGTTTTGACATTGCTCAACTTGTCATTCATGAAAGAAGAAAATAATTCGACATCGCTGTCGCTGTCGCTAATTGATGCTCCTGTCACGGATGCAGGTTACGGGATAGAGGCCGCTGGGACAATACAGGCGGAGGAGATAGTGATGGTGGCTGTTATTGACCGTCTACGTCTGACCCCCCACCATGGTTATCCCAAATTGGGAAGATTCTATAGACATCTCGTTGAATTATACTGTAGCTACAGCCACAGCCACATTATAATTGCCATTCATATTGACAAGTTTGTAGAGATACGTTCATCATTGCTTCTGTCGCTCTTTTAGCCTCCAATTCCGGTCTTCTAAACGCCATCAATTCCTCGCGAGCCCTCTACTCGGCCTCTGCCTGTTGGATCTGTTCAATCGTAGCGAGACGAGTATTTGGATCAGCTGGTACTCTTTTAAGTGGAGAATTTGTAGTTAGGAATCTAATCAGGCAATCCTGCGAATTAATTTTGTCTTTGTCGTGTGCCCGCTGAGCATTACCCTTCGTACCCAACTTACCTGACCCACTCCGTATCGTTATTCTTCCTCCTTGTGAGTGCCCGCATCGTCCCCTGTAACCTCCGAGCGCTCTGGGGAGGAGGAGGAGGAGTGATCGACACCCGTGTGGTCCAGGATCTCAGACGGGACTCAGGTGGTATGCATGGTCTCTCTTGTGTCGTCTCTCCAGGTTGGAACACCTGCGACGCGTTGCATCTTTTGTTTGGATGCTGGGGGACCCGACCCGCTGCCTTCCCGCCGCGGCGTAATCCTTTCGACGAGCGCGCCCCGGTGTGAAAATGGTTGGATGGGGCCAGAAATCGTCGCTTCTTCTTCGGCGCTGCATCGCCCAGGCACGCGAGATCTGAAATGGATGATCCTCCGGTCACAGGGCGGCAGCGACAGAACAACACCACGATCTCAAGGTTGGCGCAGGGGCGAGGCGTGAGGTGAGCGGAACACAAGACGAGTAGTGTTTTGGTTACGTTCCCACATCACATCTACGGTCGCATGGCTGCCGTGACCATCCACAAGGAGCATGTGCGACCAGTGTCCCTCGCGCGTCGTTGGTTGCAGAAATACTTGCGTGAACCACGCGAGAGCAGGCATATGATTGCTCCATCCGTTTTCCGACGTTGTGGATGTCTAATCCAGAGTGGATTCTGCGAACCAGGAAATCTGCGGCTTGTTCCCTTTAAAGATGACAAGTGGCTTGTTGTTCTTGCCTGTCACACGACTTTTTTTTTTTTTTTTTTTTTTTTTTTTAAATCATTTTGTATTCAGCCTAAAAGCTATGACAATTGTCACACGACTTGCTTCAAGGGTAGCCACCCACTTGCGCTTTTCCGGTGATTGAACACTTCTTCTGAGAAGAAGCGAGTACCATAGTACCTATTAGAGCATGCACCTAATCCAAGTTCTTGCTCGTCCATCTTCCACATGTCTTCGGCCTTGATAATGTAACGGGGCTCCACCTCTTTGAATAACTTATAAAACGCCTCCATAGCCGATCGGAACGGACCATTGATTCGTGAGCTCTTAATTCGTCCAACAACAGAAGAAATTTGATGATTTTTTTTATGAACTCGGAAATCCATCCTTACTCGAGTGGATGGATCTGTGTCCCCGTTTGATCGAGTGATTTGACAAGCCATTTCTCGAGTCCTCGCATGAGAGGCAGAAAATCCTTGTGCACCCATTTCAAGTATCCAGACGGTAAGAAATTTCTCTTATTCTGGTGATAATCTCTGCATTGGTTGCTTAGAGATATTGCTCGAGGCGTACCACCTGCTCGCCGATTACGAAGTATGGATCTCGGGATACTTTAATCGGTAGCAACTAACTTTTCGGATAAATTTGAATGATTGTCCGATTCTAGGATAGCTCGACGAATAGATTATTCACGTTTGGACATGTTAGATGCGTCTTTGGTTGTTATATAAAGGATAATTTAACTAGATGTCTAGAATTTTCCCAATTTGGGGTGACCATTATGGGGGGTCTGGGCGGACTGAAGACTTGGGGTGGTGAGCCACAATAGTGAAGTCCTCTCCCTAAGATACACTGTTGTGCTGGCTCGGCTGGGGTGCTGGTATCAGTAATGATAGTTGTGCTTGGAAGAGATAGAAGTACATGGAAACTCGTGAAGTCAGCAGAAGCATCGACTCTGTTCTATAGAGAACATAAGTAGATGCTAGAAGATTCCAGAGGTCATGATCAGGAGTAATGGGATGGTATACGTATCAAATCTTCATGTATATAAGATATCTCTTTCTCCCATCATATCATTAGACAGATAATCAGATCATCCATCATAATACGCATTCAGTATTCATCACTCTATATCTGTTCTCACCATCGGTTCACCACCTGTGTATCTCAAGGACATCTTCAGTGGCCAACATTCTGTCCTTCGTAAGCTCATAATTATAACATACACATACCTGTAGATTAGGGAATGACTCCTGTAATCCCCCAAATTCATCTTTCATATGGATCGATAATTCACCATATAGCGTTTGACCCGCACTCCAATGCTCTTATGAGGCTCTGTTGTTTGTTTTCTGGGATTAAGTCCAAGAATCAATGGCAGATTTTTCTATTGTCATCTAATTTTTTATTATCTCCTGTAATTTTCATCTCAACTCGAGCAAAGTATAACTGGAAAGATATATGGATGCTGATCTTGACGGCAGGATAAGCTTTGGGGTACGCCGACTACTCTGAAAGGTGATTGATTTTGAAGTAGTCAGAGTCGAAGGTGTCTGCTCTGTCAAAGTTGAGGATCGTCCGGGGCTGTAGGAAAAGTTCATTGAGCGCAAGTTGTCGAGATTTGAATATCTTAGAGATACCTTGAAATGGTGTGGTGTATGAAGAGTGGGAAATTGCTGGTTTATGGTCACTCGACCAGATCCTCGGCTCAGGCTCCCCGTCCTCAGAGAGCACGAGGGAATGCAGACACTTCGACTACATCGACGACCTCTTTGAATACTTATACCATGGAAAGTAGTCACCGATTCTGCTTCTTTCTGTCTCTTTCCACACAGATGGTCCCTGCCTTATCATAGCGACCTTCTCAGTCTGCCCTCTATGCAAAGGTGGTAGAGACCCGCACAGAAGCTTGAGCATCCATCCATTCTGCTTTGCTCTTTCTGTCGTGCCGTCGGTCGACTAATTTCATTAGAAAGTGTCCGAAATACAAGTACAAAAAGCCTCAATCTATCCTTATATGCTATATGCTAAATCAGATGTACTCTACTATTATGAGGTTCTGCGAGATTCGAACCGCTGTCTTACATTCGACTCTAGAAGACCAGCCTAGACAGCTAGCCAGCACCATCCGGTTATAGGTTTGACGTTGGGAGTAAGAATGGTAATTATCGACAGTCATGTTGTTACAGGCCACTATAAACTTGATCCAGGCAGCCCAGCCAGGCGTGACCTGGTGACATGAAGCTCCAACGAGAACATTATCTTCGGCCAGCAAGAGATACTCTATAACCTGTGCACATGGACCGGCGATCATGGTAATTTCCGCCCCGCTAAATAGTTACATCCCTATGACTTGAACAAATGAATTCATTTTTGATAATAACCTATTTTTTCTGTTGTGTACGATCTTTTTCCGGATGAAAGAATCCCATTTCCTCTCAGAGAGAAGAAGCGCAAAACGACGCACAGTCCTAAGATCAACGAGCTCAAGAGAAGAGAGCCCGAGACGTGTTAGTGGTGATGCTCCGTATTTGCACAGATGAATCAGGATTCATTCGTTTTTTTATCTGAAGAGGAATTATTTCGTTGTCGTCAATTCCATGACTCAGGAATGCGTCTCAATATTTCGAGACATTTCGGCCGTCAATTGATCGGATGAAGAAGTTGACACACGGCTATACGTACCATGATGGTTAAGGTTCCGCTTGGTGAGTAAATACTTTCATCGTCATGAATAGGTCTCCGGGAGTCCTCGAGGCTTCAGCTGATCGTCGGGCAGAGACAGAAACTAGGAGAGGAGGGGGAGGAAGAACACTCTTGGTGTAGAATCTGTAGATGACATAAGTAGCGTCAGAATGACTTGCGGTTGGCATCGGCATAGAGACACGGCTTTCGAAAAGAGTCGAATGGTCCAAGAGTCCGACGCTTGGCAATCACCCCGCTTTACGAGACTGGAGGGATTGGAATGAATCACGAATACATCCGAGTGTCCGGGTGAAGGGGGGTCGTATTACATTTGACCAGTCATTCGGGGAATGGGAATCGCGAATTCCCGTGACGAGAACAGACCAGACGGGAATCGGGGGGGAGGGGGGGGGGCGGTGGAGATGATGCCGTCTTACCCCGTGGGCCGCTCAATGCCGCGACCACTTCCACTGATGGGAAGAGGATGCTTGGCAGGTACAACACCGCATCTGCATGAGACGTCGACGTCCATCACGTCCGAGTCCGCGAGGGGATGTGCTCGGCACTGATGCATGCGTTATACGTGTCCGGTGTGTGACCAACCCACGGACGGCACTTACATGTAACGACATGTGCAAGCCTGTCATTCACAGTGTTTCTGCTCCCTGGATACTGCGAGAGGTACGGACAAATTTGTGAGGTGCGTGAGGAATGCGCCAACCGGTGTCAAACATGGAGAAGTTGAGGATGTTCCCCACGAGGGGCAAGTCGTCACGGCAACGGCGACATATTCCTGGCGCGCCATCGGCAATGTCATGTTGCCAGGACTACCATTCTCGCGTGAATGACTTTTCTCGCCCACTTGACGACGGCGACCTTGATACCTATGCATCATTACTCGGCACCACATGAACAGACATGCTAAAATAGAGCCGAATCATTTCCGCTCGCTTCCCACCCACCTTTGTACCTGTCAAGTTTCCTTTCGCAGATTGATTACCTACCCACGATTCGTTGACACCGACGTAGTGATGATTAGCTCTCCAGTGACTCATCACAGACGGACATATATACTAACGATAACTGCTTCCTGTACCGTACTTCCTCTCGCGCCATGAAAAGCTCCCGAGACCGACCACAGCGCAATGGCAGACGGTTTTCTCAAAGACCAACGTGTCATATCCACGACAAGACCACAAGTCATCGGTAATCTCGGTCCCCCGCCCTCATTCTTCCAGACCCTCCCGCACCAACCCAAGACACATTCCCGCCCTAGGTGTCGGCCGACATCAAGTTGATACAGTCCCCATCATCCTGCTCCACCGCAGCGGGACGTCGGCCGGTGCCACGGACGTCTCCACCCCGGGGAAAGAAGAGATGCTGGATGAAAGGGTCGTACGTGTAATGTTTGTGTGCCGCGTGCGTCATTCTAGGACTCGGCACTCATAGCGAGAAGGAGCAGCAGTCACGGTACGTCGAACGTTTCCTCTCATCCCACTCCTCCCACACCCTATGCCTTGCTATCTCGTGATGTGGGTCGGATGTTTCCCGGACCACTCTTGGCTGGTGCACCGGCTCTCATCACTCATTCGACTGCTTTCGCGTCAGGAAATCATTTCAGGGCAGAAGATGGGCGGTGCTGGACTACCATGGATTGATTTGGGTTGAGAGAGATATATGCTCATGTTGTGGGAGAGATGAAGTGCTATCATGGCAGAAAGTAATATGAGAAATATGATAACTTGCTTTGGGGCTAGTGCTTAGAATTGGAGTATTAGGTCTTGCAGGAGAGTCCGCCAAAATAGGTGTAATTACAGGAGAATGTAAAGTATTGTTAGAACGATTGAATGTGTCGAATATTTTGAATGCGAGGGGATGCTTCATATGTCAAAAGTATTGACCATAATTATCCTGTAACAGATAGAAGCGATATGATGGTATACATATAATATGATTTATTTATCTGATTTATATTAAAAAACGCTTGTGGTCTCTATTACTTTTGAACATACACGATCTGAGATCTTTGCCTTATCGCTTCCCATTCTAGTTCTCCTACGTGATTATTACACTCTAGGGGATCTAAATTTTAATATCCAATACCCAATTTATATCCCGAATGCACGCTTAACTCCAGAAAACACCTTCCTGCAAGTTTCCAGTTAAACTCACACTGCGCACACTGTCATTTCCATTTCATATTATGCAAGTTCATCATGTGGATAACACAGCCATGCATTCCGATGATTCATCATCCATATACCGGACATCCTAGCAATCCCAGAGTTGTGCTCATCTTGGTTGAAGCATAACACAGATCAACCATGCCTACTCGTGCTCAGCATGACAAGTGGAGAGCCGACATGACCAAATGCCGATACACGGGCATAATCATCATCTTCTTTCTGTTGTTGACGTTGGAATAAAGGACCCCATCTTGAGGGACTAGCGTTTGACGGCGAGCCAAACTTACTTAACGGATCATTTTTTGATGTCGTTGTTGTGCAACTAAAGAATCTCCCCTCTTCGTCCGCATTACGAGATCCTCGTCGTGCCTTTTCCTGTGGTGTCATTAGATCCTTCAGAGTTTCTGGCAAATAGTCCTCTTCAAATGTAAAATTTGCATCCCAATCTCTATCTACAGCTTGATAAGTGTTCGTAATTATGGGGCCTCGTTTATGAGGTTGATGTAAACTGAGAGATCT
Organism: Podosphaera aphanis; assembly: GCA_022627015.2. Taxonomy (NCBI): domain Eukaryota; kingdom Fungi; phylum Ascomycota; class Leotiomycetes; order Helotiales; family Erysiphaceae; genus Podosphaera; species Podosphaera aphanis. Next base: position 7,574 of record JAKRRZ010001340.1, read on the forward strand.
TATTCCCAGGTAGTCTTCGGCTAGTAGGGTTGGTTGCGAAGCTGCACGAGTAGGGAGCTCCTCTCCGAACACTGAATGTTGTAAATTTTTTAATGCTTCATATGACCGACCATCGCGAGCCCTTACAGTTTCAGGTGATGGTTCGAGTCCTAATTTGGAAGGAACCGAAGATGCCATCATATTATTATTGTGAGCCATCCAGGAGATCGAGCTACTATCATACGAGCTAGGCAATGGAACATCTAAAAAATTTACGGGCTTGTTCGTCGCTGGTGATAATCCAAGGCCGTAACGACTCTTATCTTCGTCGCCACTTGATCCGGGTATTGAGCCATAACTCGCATCAAAGCCTATTACTGAAATATCGATACTAGATTGTCGTCTGATGGGCAAAGCTTCATCCCGAAGGCAGGTAAACTGCTGTGCATAGGGGGGGGGTAAACCATTGGAACGGACGAATGAGTTGGACAGTGTTGAACTCGGCTTGTGCGTATGGAAATGATCCGTATTTACTCGACTCCCGACATTCAAGTGAGCGGCTGTCATTGATTTGGTGTAATTAACTCGTCTGCCGTCTGGGAGGACGTGAATATTGGCACATTTGGGGCCGAATTTACAGTTTCCCTTGCGCCATGGTATTAGGAGAATGCCCACTCCAACCGTGAACAAGACGGGAGCTTACTTTAGCAAAGTATTTGCAGATATTGTCTGTCGTACTGGCAAGATCATGACTGAATGGACACGAGTTTCCGGCCTGACATGCGCCAGTACGAAAGAACTTACACGGTACATGACTAGTATCTACAGCTGTTAGCATATCTTTTGTATTGGCTGTTCAGCATATGTGGTAAGAATTACTCTGTCGACCGGGTGGACTTCGCGAATCATCAAAGCGCCCCATGGTGGTTGGGACTCCTGCTGTCGCAGATGGTGGGGGTAGACCTCCATTGATCAACGACGGTAGCGGGATAGTCAACGAGCCAGTTTTTGCATGTCTAAACTCCATAGAAGTTCTCAAGTCTTGCAAGAAACGATCTTGATGATTTCCGAGTCTTTCCTGTATGTGTCGAATTCTGAAGGCTTGACTTGCGTAGTTATTCCGCGACCCCACCTTTCAAGTTTGAGATGAGAAGGATTCGTGTCTGCTTGGGAGCCGGAATATTGGATAGAGAGAGAAGGGGAGTGAGTATGCAACCAGATATGGATAGAGGAAATCTATTATCAATTGTAATGCCAAGTCTATAACTTTAAATGGTGGTGATCAGCTTGAGTTTCGTAAAGGGTTCCAACGCCTAACGCTCAGACCAGACACTTCCACTCGTCGCTAGGGGGTGTGTTTAGGTGGTCGCCTGCTGAAACGGGAGAACCATGAACAAATCCCCAATGATGACCAAATTATGACATAATTACCCAGAAATAAAACTGATCCGATGACATTCTCATGTGGCTTAATTAGAGTGGGGCTGTACAGGAGCTTGACACCATGATTTCCATTTCCTTTGCATGATTATGATTATGATCATGATCATGAGAATTTTTCGTGCTTTAGATTCGTTCACATTCGATTCTACAAGTGTTTTCTCCATGCATTCTCCGATATTTAACTTACTTAACCGTGGTTGACACACAATCCGTGTAGTCTGTCAGTCCGCCAGTCTCTCGCTTCGCTCCCTCCACTCCCTCCACTCCCACTCCCACTCCCTCCACTCCCACTCCCACTCCCTCTCCTAAGCTAAACTGACTAAACCCGGGCGGGTATCGTCGGTACATTTTCGCCAAGGGCGCGAGCGCGGTATTATCCGCCCCGGCGCAGACAGTCAGTCGTGTAGCACCATGGCGCTAGTGTATAGATAGATAGATGTACATGTATGTTCATGCAAGATTTTCACCTTTCTGAAACAAACGACTGTACACAGGAATCTTCGATTATTCCATTATAACATCTCTAGATCTTGTCATTTCTCCAATCGAGAAATATGACCCATTTTTACGAGTCATCTAAATTTTCTATCAGGATAGATCTAACTGTCGTAGCTGGCACACTGTATCTCATAGCCATTTTGTGTATCTCATTTGTTGCTGGCTAACCTTTATGGTCAGTTTAGATGAGAGAAAAGGGCGTGAAGATCTGTCTCAGCTTTTGACTAATCATAGAATTTGAGTCAGGTGGAAGGTGGGTCTGTGGCGATTAAAGGCATTAATGACCCGCCGATGTGACCCCTTCATTTTCTTCTGCCTTTACTCCAATTTTCAACGACTTCTCCGCCTCATTCTTGACCCCGTTTGCCTCATCTTTGATATCGTCCATCGCTTCTTGTGTCTGGACTACTGATGCTTCTTCTTTCTTTAGCTCATTTTTCAGCTCTCTTTTTATCTCACTGTTTGCCACGCTTTTTGCCTCCACTTCATCTACTTCTTGCTTTATAGTGTCACTCGATCCTGTTTCCTTTTTGTGCTTTTTCTGTGAAAATGCTTTTCTCAATTCACACTTACCGATCGCTTTACCGCCTGCTTTACACTCTTCGCATTTTTTCCCATGCGTGACCAGAAGAATGTGTAAGCCATATTTATCTTCGTTGGGAATGCGAACATCTAAGTGTCTGAATGTCTCGTCTCTATTCGCGCTGTCAGGTCTCCAGCCGAGTAAACCCGTAATGCGCCATACGTGAGTATCGACCGCGAAGCTTTCTCGTTGCAGACAGAATAATAAGACGCAACTGGCCGTCTTGAAACCTACCCCTTTAAAGGAGAGCATTTCCTTCATAGCCTCTTCACTGGTCGCGGAATGCAAATGATCGAGAGAATAGGTATCGTATTTCTCGAGAACTTGGTCAAGGATATTTAGAATCACTCTACTTTTGATAGCACTCAGACCACCGCATTTGATTGCTCCCTGAAGCTTTGCTTGTCCTCCGGCGTGAATCGCTTTCCACTTGTCGCTACGGCCATAAATTTGGTCCATACTCAGCTTGGCGCGTGTTGAATTTGTATCACTAGTATTTTGGGAGAGGATCGTTCTCACAAGCGCATCAAGGACGGAGGGTGAATCTCCACAACCAGATCGTGAACTAGGCGCAATTGTCTCTTTGGGCCGGTTCCTTGCTCCATGTAATTCTGATAAGATTCGATGTGCTTGTTTACATTCGGCGGCAGTCGGATGAACAAAGCCGGGAAAGGGCGTTACATTTTGGAACTTGGTAAAGGAAGAAAGTTTTTTTGACTGGAGATCTTTCGCTGAAGATTCAGCTGTCAACTTTCTAGGCGAAGGTGGAGGGGAGAGATGGACCTCGGATGCATCAAGTTTGTGTTCCCTCTTGATCCTTTTAGATTTTCGACCGACATCTTGAGAGGAATTGGATCGTTTGAGATGAGTGGCGCTACTAGCAGATTGTGAAATTTGTCTGGCTACAGCTCTAGTAATTCTGGTCATCATAATCCGGAATTTATTAGTATTCTTGCAGGAGATTTGAGGAAAAAGCCAGGACAGGACATGGAAGGAAATTGGTGGTCGACACTCTTGGTACATGTAATTATGCATTAACTTGATTGAGTAATTAATTACTACTGGTACATGTAGTTAGATAATTATCAATTACGTACGTGAATCTTTAAGGTTTCTAGGGGCGAGCTCCATCAATAATTAAATAATTAAATGTTCTCTGCTGATTGTGAAATGATTAGTAACTACTAACACCAGCAGTACTACGACTACCATCTCTACATGTAAATCTTCATATATTAACAGACCAGCCAGCCAGTGTTCGGCTAAAGTAATAGATGGGGACGAAGCGTTAGGACACAGGCTAATACCACATTACAGCCCAGATACAGTAGCCAGTAACCAGCCAATCGCTGGATCGTCAATATTTGCATGGAAACAGATCGGCCAATCAATCTCACTATTTTCATTCACACATACAGTGCCCCTTTGCTACTCTAATTATACTTTCCCCAGTTCGAAAGTCCATCCGTATCGACGAGTCTATCTGTCCGTGTCCCTGTCGAAGTTGTTGCTACAGTACTATGGTGTCGGGTCGGATGGTGGTGTGGTACACCGTCCGGGCCATTCTCCCAAGTAGAGTTTGGGTAGCCAAGGCACATGCCCCACTTGAGACAGGAGGAAGCTGGTTCGAATCCAGTAAGACCCCCACACCACATTTCTCGCCTGGTCATTTATGTGACGATGTTGAAGGCACACAGGACAGCCGTGGGTGGCTGAAATGCGTTCCTACGGCAGACATATACGGTTGAGGGTAGAAAGGGCTGTAAGGCACCTGACTTCGAGTTATGTCTTCAAATGA
>JAKRRZ010001341.1:0-11871 GCA_022627015.2 Podosphaera aphanis
CCCCATATGCCAGTGTGGATACCCGACACAAAACATTCGACATATGGTAATGACATGCCCTCAATGGGCTAAGGGAAGAGGAGAGGTGCTGCGGCGAGCCAAAGATAGATCCTTTGAAGCCATGATGTTGTGTTATCGACACTAGGACCTGCATGACTATCATTGACATCGTATGCACGGCTCAAGTAGATTAGTCACGTGACTGTATGTGTTTGCACTGTTTGCATCATTAGTAAGAGAGCATGCATGATTAGTAAGAGGGTTGGCCAGACTATAACTAGTGAGCCTCCCTCCACCATGTAGTTAAAAGATATCATCCAAAAGAATCACCTCAACCATTTAGATACAAACTCTCGTCTTCTCTACATAACCGTGAACACTCGCAGCTACTCCCACAAACTGTATGTTCCCGCTCCTCATATACCTATTACAACACATGATGAATAGCCCCGCAGACATGGCTAGAATCACGCAGTGGATCTTAACCCAAGGCTGGATTGAACAATTTCGACTTGCAGGAGAAGTTGAGACAGCTATGAAAGCTACTATGAAGCGAGTGGGCAAAGGATAGGCTGATCGGTATTCACACTGGATGAACAGTGTAATAGCACTTCCTGAAGGATAACTTGGAAACCTGATAGAGACAAGACAGGCAGAATCAGGGGGTTTTCACCGAAAGGTTTCCTCATTTGTAAATATTAAAGTTTTAGACCTGCATGGACCCATAGGGTGCCTGATCGGGTCAAATGAAATCAAATTCAAAATTCTTATGTTTTAATCATGAAGAACATTCTCAACATAAATATTATGCATCTATACACTATATTTATGACATAGATATACAAAGCATAAAATGTATGCATAAATAAATAGTAAGGTTCTATTTATAACTATGATTATTCTAATCCTTGTTGCTACTCTTTTCCAAGATAGTACATAAATTGTATATTGGTTTTTAGTGAGGGCAGCAGGGATAAGATGATATCACCAGCTAAGCATAGTTGTGAATGGCACACATAGGAGTGGTAATCACGCATACACATACCGTGAATGCATGGATGCATGAAACAATCATGATTAGCTGGCTAGCAAAGTCGAACTCTTCACCTTCACGCGGTGCCGGCTGTAAACGCCCAGTATGTTCGCATATCTGGAATAGCCAAGAAGAGTCGCAACTCATTCGAAGTTGGAGGCCCGCAAGGTACTCTCGGTCGATGGATCCTCAGCCTGTCAATAATTCTCTTCGACAAGACCCGGACCCAACAAACCCCAAGTCTCTCACGCCCAGCTATCTTATCATCTAGAGCCTCATTCCTCTGGAAATCAACTAGAAAAAATAGTACGATTGTCTTCATGGATAAACACCCGTATACACGCTCCCGATGTTATGGACACCCGACGGAGGATTTAAGTCGTGGAGCACAAATCTGGGAAGGGAGATGTGAAATACGGTTCACTTTTGGGAAGATGTCTGGAGGAATCTCCACAAGAAAAGGGTGGACGGGCATTGAGATGCGGGAGAAGAAAGAAAGGATTTTGGAGAGTTAATCCTGAGGAATTTTGACTGGGATGCGTTGTGCGTGTGCCGGAGCAGCGTTTGAGAAAGTGCCGCCGACACTCTAAATACCGGCTAAAATCCGATGTTCCTAACCCGCCCTGTGCTCTAGACTGTCGGTGCTCCTTCAGCTGGCAAAAGTACATTCGTGGAACGGCACCACCTCAGTCGATCGGTTTTTTTTGCGTTTTTCCCGGTCGGAGAGTCACATCTGGGCTGGCTGTCGGGGAGGGCAGCTGGTAAATTGAGAAACCACGGGATCAGTGACCCGGGACAGATGGTCGAAAGATGGAATTGGCTCGGGGGAATCTTATGGGGTGTGGGTGGGGAAGGAACATCTACTTGGTTGGAATCTTTCGGGAGACTGACGCGTGGGGTAGCCCTAGATAGGCTGAGCTAACCGCTACATGACCCTTAGGGTTGTATGCTGTGCGCCGGCACGACGTAATAAGTAATCAAAAAAAAAAAAGTGTAGATTTGGTACAGCGGGCAAGACTTCACACAACCACAACCACAGCACCTGCAATATATCTATTCATAGAAAATAAAGTTCAAGGGAGAATTAATGAAGCTGCGCGCACAGAAAGGTTTTCTTGGATTTTGATTTCTCTGAATGTTGAAGGTGCTGTTGTTATGTGAAGTCTTGCTCCACTGTGCCAAATGTACCCTGGGACCACAGTAGGACAATCTACATCTCTTATTGAAGCCATTTTTGCTTCCATATACGTATATATGCGAGAAATGATAGTCACTCGTTAAGCAGGTTATACCTTATTGAAACGAACGATTGAGTATACATGACCTCAGGACACATGTATCTTAGAAGAGGAATACCTTAGTTAAAAGAGGAAGACGGTATTTGTGACAAGATTCTAGAACTCATTCTCAATAGATCAAGCATTTAACCAATTTCTACTCAAGTTTTGACACTCTGTCTCCATCCATCTAGGTAAATCCATCCCGTTCCTACGCTTAAAAATATAAAATTTTAATCATGAGATTTGTGTACAGAAAAACAATGCCTGCAAGCTCAAAGAAAAACTTGACATTAGATCAAAAGATAGTAATTATTTATGAGTATGAATTGAGATCAGCTAGCTTTCTGACACTTAAGGAAATGGCATCTTGGACGAAAACAAAATTTGGACTTTTTGATACTCCAAACATTTCGACTATATCCCGAATTCTTAGAACAAAGATGAACTTCGGAAGCAAAAAGATGACGGTGTAGAAAGTAGTAAAAAGAGATCCAGAGCTGTCAAATACCCAGAGTTGGATGAAGCTTTAATGATTTGGGTGTCTGACCTAGAGCATAGGAAAGTAAGTATCAGTTACGACCTGATCAGAGAAAAGGGATGTCAGCTTCGTGATGAGCTTAATGCTCGGTTACCCATAGATAAAAAACTCTCCATTGAGTATTCGAATGGTTGGCTGCAATCATTCTGTACCCGGCATCATCTCAAGATGCACCGTCAAAATGGTGAAAATATCTCAGTTAACACTGTGCTAGTCGAACAGGAGCTTGCGCCGCTAAAGGCTTTGCTATCAGGTTATGCTTCAAGAGATATATTTAATGCAGATGAAACAAGACTCTTTTATCGCATGTCTCCCGATCAAACTATCTCTGCTCGACAGACGGAAGGCATGAAAAAAGATAAAACAAGAATTACAATTCTTTTTTGTGCAAACGCAGATGGTAGCAAGAAATTCCCTCCTCTATTCATTGGGAAGTCTCAACGTCCAAGGTCATTTGGAAAGAAGAAGGCTGATGAATATGGCTTGGAATATCAATTCAATAAAAAGGCTTGGATGACAAAGGATATCTTCTTCTCATGGTTGTCAAGCTTTGATAGCAAGATAGGACATATTCCAGGAAGAAAATTTCTTCTTTTGCGTGACAACTTTTCTGGACATGGGAAAATCGGATCCTTGCCTGCACTAGACCACACTACTGTACATCTAAGCTGCAGCCAATGGATGTAGGAATCATTGCCTCGTTTAAGAAAAGGTACAGAGAGCAGTAACTTCGGCACGCCATCATATTAAGTGACAGAAGATCTTAAAGGCCTTACGAACTTGATCAACTTACTGCCATAAAGTGGACAGCCAAAATTTGGAATGAAATTCCAAATGCAGTTCATCAAAATTGCTGGCGGCACACAAAGATCTTGCATCAATCCACAGCCCCAGCTGCTTACGACGATACGTCAGCAATTCGTGGAGAGGTTCAGGCTCTCCTCCAAATGGCTGTTAGTGTGCCGGAGAATCGCATATCAGTTGAAAGTTTTGTAGAGTTTACAGATGAAGCAAATATGGAAAGCATTTCCATGGAAGAGTTAGTTGATTCTGTGATAAGACAGTCAGACTCTGGGGCATTAGAACAAGCAGAAGAACTTGAAAGACCTTGTCCTTCTCTTAAAGATGTGAATACAGCACTTGCACTAACGTATGTTTACGCACACCATCCTTCTCAAATAGGAAAGTCTTTTGATGTTGATCTCAAGGCAATTGATACTCTACTTGAGAGTTATAAATGGAAGATGATAAACTCGAAATGACAAACAAGTATCCAATATTTCTTTAAGCCTGTATGAATAAACATGTATATATGTGTACAATGGTGTAGAACTCTAATGAAATACATGCGCACGTAAATATGTCTCAATTTGGATTTTTCTGCTTCAATAAGTAATTAATTACTTTCAATTTTCGTTGGAGAATTCTGAGTCTAAATGCAAAATCAAGGATTAGTCAACTGTTTGCACTTATAGAGAGGATTAGTCAGCCTTTTGCAATTTATAGAGGTTTTTCCTGAATGCAAAACCAGTCTAAGTGCAAACTTTTTTTCCACCGAGGGTTTGCATTTAGACAGGTTCAACTGTACCATGCGATTGTGCAGCAGTTTCAGTGCTATCTAATTCCACGTAGCAATATTAATATGAATGATATTTGGTTTTACAATACTTGCCAGAAATTGCGATGTCTGTGGTAAAAAAGTGTGCCGCTACGCGGGAGCGTGCGCTAGGTGTGGATGCCTTTTTTTTTTTTTTTTATAAATCATTTTGTATTCAGCCTAGAAGCTATGACAACTGGATGCCTTCTACCGCTGCCCGTTGATCAAGGCTTGATAAATTGCGATACATGTACTAGTACTAGTACACATATCTTCCTGGAAACTTATGCCAAGAATAAGAGCGACATCAAAGCAGAACAGAAAGGCAGGCCATACGCTACCTTCAGGCAGTTTTGTTACAGTTATGTAGAGGTAAGATTTGCCCGTTTCTGATATTTAGTTTCTATACTGAACTTTGATCAGGCTGTATCAGCACTTGTAAGCCAATGGCAGTTAATTGTCGGGAATAACTTAGCGAGAGCCGGCGATCAAGGGTATCCCTGTCACTGGCTGACAAGGTTGCAGGGTCTTAAGAACCCAAATATGTTTACATTAAACAAACACCATGCTATCTGTCACTCCAGATCAATGATGGGAGTCGTTCATGCTTTGGATGAATACTACTTAGGAATCACCATTTTAATCACAATTGTCTATCAGCTTGTTTTTTTTTCCATAGCGTTTTCGTTCAAATTCGACAAAGTTACCGGTAATGATTCTCTTATTAATTGCTGATATCTGCTAATGAATACATTGGGCTAGACTTTGCTGGCGGAACGAATTTCGTGGTGCTAGCTGTAGTTACTCTGAGCCTTAGTGGACATTATCATGCACGTCAACTCGTTGCCTCTCTCTTCATCATAGTATGGGGTCTGAGACTTTCGTGCTTTCTCTTATTTCGAATCATCAAGACCGGTAAAGACGACCGATTTGACGATAAGCGCGATAAATTTTTTCCATTCCTTGGGTTTTGGATCTTTCAAATGCTTTGGGTCTGGATTGTATCTCTGCCCGTAACAGTGTTGAATTCGCCCAACGTCACTCGATTTCCTCAGTCTACTTTCGGTACCGGAAGAGATATAGCTGGAACTATTCTCTACGTTATTGGTCTTGTGATTGAAAGTACAAGCGATGCTCAAAAGTTCTTTTTCAAGGTACGGACAAGCGATAAAGCTGCGATCTGTGATAAAGGCCTTTTCGCATGGTCGAGGCATCCAAACTATTTTGGGGAAATCATCTTACAATTTGGTAAGTTTTGCGATTCATACCTAAGCAAAAGGCTAAAAAAAAGAAGCAATTTATATGATTGCCATCTCCCCAGCAGCCGATGGTGATGTAAGTGGCCAGCCATCTAAGGTTCTTTACGCAACTATTGTTGGACCAGTATTTATAACTATCCTGTTACTCTTTGTGAGCGGAATGAACCTCTCAGAACGCTCAGGAGCAAAAAAAAGATACATAGATAATACCAACTGGATCGAATATGCACGATATTTAAATCGTACGAGTATAATAATTCCATTTCCGCCATTAATTTACGCCAAAATACCCAAAATAGTAAAGAGAGTCTTATTTTTGGAACTTCCAATGTACGAATTTGACCCATCAAAGCATGTTGACTTGCCATCGGGAGGAGAAGAGGCATAGACGGTCAGTGAAGTAATTAGGATTTCTGGAATTTTTTTTAATGGGCCAACGAAAAACGATTCTCTTTTAATTTATCACATAGAAGCAACGAACCAACGAGGATAATTTAATTTATAATGGGCTAATGGTCGACGAAGAATACAACACATTATCAGAGGTTATTAAATTAAATACGTGTAGAAGAAAAAAATCTCTGCCTCAAAAAGGTGTTTTACATGTACTTACTTCATAGAAAGTTAGATAGTGGATATCTTTCTACACTTCAGCAGAGAATTTTTCTAGACTATTCTCTCGAAGCATATTTGATAGAGACACTCATACCTTCGTATTATCCCTTCAATTTCGAACATGGCACATAGCAGAAGATCCGAGGGCTTGACCGTTAATCGCGGTTGTATTAGTCCGAGACACATGTACCTATTTACTAGTTTAACGTATGTACGACTTCTACCCTGCGCCCGTCAGTTCGGATCGCTTGGGTCTGAGAAGAATGTGTCGGGAGAGTCAGCATGCTGAGCCATCCGCTTCATGCAGAACAGCTGGGCTGAGTAGGATCGGGGTCGGGGAGTTTCGGAACGTTTCGGGTGTGACAGACTAGAGCAAGTCCCTGGAAATAAACCTCTCGGCGTGACTTTGGAGTCAGCATGGATGTTTTGGAGAAGGGTATATACGAGAGCTGAGTAGTGAGGAAATGAACGATCGAGGAAGTGAGCTGTGCGAGTCTATATATGTAGATATCTGATTTGAGAAGTCCTTGTTATAGCCTTTAGAATCAGTGAGATCAAGTCGCTTGTCACCCGCTAAGTAAAATCAATTCATTTGTCTACAGTTCCTGAGTCGCAGTTCACTTGTTTCAATTGATTGATACTATCGAGCCGCTGAAGGTGCATCGGTAGCACACGTCCGTCATCAGTGAGATTCATTTCGCCAATCTACACGACGCAAGGCGGATCAAGTGTGTTGAGACCGTCGCCGCTTCATCGTGGATGTGCCATGGATTTGATCATGTAAGACCGGCGCTGGATGTATCGTCAAGTTGTGCCCATCAAGTCGTGCTCATGCTCATAAACTCTTATCACTAGAGTGATGTCTTCATGTCTACCTATCCCTCTGACGCTTGAAGCCTTGTGCTTGTGACGTAATCTATAGAGACTACGTTTCAAAATAAAATGGAAGCCTCTTCACATCTTTTGCTTCCAAACTCTTGATTTTGATTCCAGTATTACTGATCTCCAGTCAGAACCCTGTTCACATGCCTTTTTTGAATCTTATTATCCGCTTGAGTCTAAGATCTTGACAGACATGTTGGATCCTCCCCGCCTAGAGAATTCAAGTCCTAGTAATATGCATTTTCCTATGCCTTTTCTACGGTCCTTGTCTTTCGGTAATAGTCTTGGGATGGATTGCTAACTACGAAATAGCAAGGCCTAGCTATGTGATTATACGAATTTTATCCAATTTTACTAACAAAAATTTCGGGATCGGGCATAGAAATCGTATATACCGAGGATATGCCCTTAGCGAGGTTTTACTGTATATATATACTACTACTGGTGGCCCGCATAAAGGTCGAATTGCTTGAGGATATGCAAGTCTATATGCAGGTGAAAATACTTTTCCTTGGTCAAAGCACAGAGAGAGGGGAAGGAGAGAAGGTCTGAAATTTCGCTGAAAGCCATTCCCCCCGACTTCAAGGTCAGTTCCGCTTCACTTTCATTTATCACCTAATACTATCTAATTTCACTGTTGACGGCGCTTTAGACGAAAAAATCCACTTCTGAGTGGAAAATATGAAACTGGGCAGTTAATATTCACAATCTACAAAGCTCAAGTTACTAAAATCATTTTTCGTTAAGTTAAATCGTATTTAGTAGACGTCAAAAATGAATGAATGTAAAGCGGAACTGATCTTGAAGTCGGGGGGAATGGCTTTCATCGAAATTTCAGACCTTCTCTCCTTCCCCTCTCTCTGTGCTTTGACCAAGGAAAAGAATTTTCACCTGCATATAGACTTGCATATCCTCAAGCAATTCGACCTTTATGCGGGCCAGCAGTAGTACTATCCCCTCGATGAATTAGTTACAAAGTGTATTTTTCAGAACTCAAATCAGGGATATCTACTGGGTTTGATACAGCGGTCTCTCGAAAGATAAAATGCAGTCAGATAAAATGCAGTCAGATAAAATGCAGTCAGATATGAGAAAATTCGGTATGCTGCTGCGTACTGATGGCTGGAGGATGTGTACGAATAGTTAAGCCTTGCGGTATCGGGCGTGCGGGGTCAGGCAGATGGCCGTCCGCTTGACCCCGCACGCTCGACACTGTAAGAGCTAAACTCTTGTACACATCTTCCAGTCACTAGCAGGCAGCAGCATACAGAATTTTCTCATATCTGACCGAATTTTATCTTTCGCGAGACTGCTACACCAAACCCAGTAGATATCCCTGATTTGAGTTCTGAGAAATACACTCTGTGAATAATTCATCGATGAGATGGTATATATCAAAAATAAGATTCATGTATCACAATTAAAGAATAACTATCCCACACAAGCCCTAGTCTTGACGTTGGAAGAAGGGAAAATCAAATTTGACTCTACATGGCTCACTGTCGGTATATTACTATACTAGCAATACCTAGATACCAACTATGTGTAACATAGTTCGAGTTGTGCATTATTTCATTAGAGTTATGACGTTGGGTTTATGGGAATTTATTCACGTGATTGAGAAGTGTATTTAAACAAGCATTAGCATTAGAAATGTAGACAACAACTACAATAGCAACAATTACAAGATAACCTTCGACGTTAATACAGAATCACTGAACAAAAGTATACTATCTGAATATAAACCACCCGAGATTTTACGTCACTCACCCTCCAACTGCCCACGAGATTTTGTTAGATTGCCATGAAGTTAATCTAAACACACTGTATCTATAAAATAACAAGTTCAAGATGGCATTCTTCAACATTGCACCAACAATTTGCGCTTCCGTTCTGGCAAGAAAGAAAAACTATCAGGTGGCATCTGGGCCGAGGGCAAAGAGTCTATTATATAGCTCACTGAACGTGGCTAGCCACTTGTGTGGGTTATACATCATGAAGTGGTTCTAAAATTCATCGGAGGATGATAATATGGCAAGACGAGATCAATGTGCCGTCATGAAGGGAAAATTTCGTACGAAAGGGTCACTCAATAAAGAGATAACAAAAAATCGTTGATGACAGCACCCGTTGCGAATGATGTGCGTTTGAGATTGCTCGATGTGATAATTATTTCCAGTATTGACGGCTCTCATACTTGAAGTTCTATTATCCGGAGTGATCGAGGACTTTTTGGTAACGTCGTGTATGGGCTAATTAACTGAACATACATGTAAAATACATGTAGATGTTTACCAATCTGTCTACGTTGCACAATAAATTTTCGATAAGAGGTGCTGTCTTGCATTTTAAAGCCATCTAGTCAACCCTCAGTACCCAGCAATCACCATTTGATGCCAAAAAATCACTTCCGAACCCTTCGACCGCTGAAGAGGCGACTCTAGTTCAGTGGATCGCTCATTTTGAAGCTACTGGGTAAAGACACTAGGATACCAGTTCTACTGAAGAAAAGGGTCGGGAAATAAAATAAAGACGAGTTCAAGCGCTACTGTTAAAAATAGCTACATCCAAGACCATGTACAAGTAGGGAAGACTCGGAGGAGGTACGTGTAAGGAAGATAACATGTACAGTAAAACCCCTCTAAATTAATAGTGTTGGGACCGGTGGCCGCCTATTAGTTTAGAGGGGTTATTAATTTAGAGGGGGTTATCCAATTTATAATTTCGAGAAAAAATTCCCCATCAGAAATAAAGCGCCCACTTTCAAGTAACGTCGTCCGCTCCACTAACTGCTCTCAAATTTAACTGTACCCAACGTGCCTCTAAAAGATTCACTGCATACCACCACCATGAATGACAAAATTAGGGTTGAACTCTGCAGAAAGAAGGAAGACAACAAGAACCTTACTCAGAATGAGCTCGTTGTGTGGCTGAATGAAACCTACAAACTCAAAGTCAGCCAGGGAACAGTATCAAACACTTTAAAGCGCCCGGAAGAGCTCCTACGTGGTGCTGAAACAGATCAGGGCTCTAACCCAAGTGCCAAGCGTCACAAGGCAGTCACCTACCCTCTCATGGAAGAGGCACTGAACAACTGGTTCCTCACCCGTTAGGAAATGGTCAATATGAGCGGAGACCTCCTTAAATTGAGGGGTGGATACTTCCTAAAGGAGCTTTACCCAGATGCTGGCCCCTTCGAGTTCTCAAATGGCTGGCTAGACAGGTTTAAAGCACGTTACTCTATCAAAAGCTTCCGCAGGTTCGGCGAAAGCGGCTCTGTTGATATGGTTTTGATTGAAGAAGCATTACCTGGTTTGCGTGCTGTCCTCAACAAGTACGAGTGGAAGGACATCTACAACATGGATGAGACTGGGTTATTTTATCGCATGCAGGTGAGGAATGCTAATTTAATTGCAGCCTCTGCGTAGAAAATCTTCCCTACTTATACAGATTGAATACTTTAGGCTGACAACTCCCTTGCCTATTGGCAGCTGGAGGGGCGGAAGGAAAGCAAAGAACGGATCACTGCTATAATATGCTGTAACGGTGATGGCACTGACAAGATTCCACTCCGGGTGATTGGAAAATCTAAAAAGCCCCCATGCTTTAAAAACCTAAATCAAGACAACCTTGGCTGCAGATATTTTGCTAATGCCAAAGCATGGATGACGCAAATTACTTTTCTGCGATGGATCAAATGGTTTGATAACACGATGGATGATCGGAAGTTTCTCCTGATAATGGACAACTGCAGCTACCATATTCCAGTTCAAGAATTGCCAGTGCTAAGGAACACTACTGTTAAATATCTCCCTCCCAATCCCACATCAAAAATTCAGCCATGTGATGCAGGAATAATTCGTCCATTCAAGGCATATTATAGACGCCGATTTAACCAAAAACTGCTGGATGCACTTGATGATGGCATTGAGAGAGCAGAGAAAATCAGTATCTTGGAGGGAATTCAGCTTGCTGTTGCAGCGTGGCAGGTTGACGTAAAACAACAAACGATCGCCAACTGTTACTTACACTGTAAAATTAGAGCATCTGAATTTGAGGTGGCTGAAGTGGGTGATGATGAAATTGGAGACCAGGAACTTCTTCGTGAATTAGAGGATCAAGTTCGACGTCTTCATGATGAAAATCCAATGGATATCAGAAACCTCTTGAATTATCCAGCAGAGCAGGCGGTAGCCTATACGCTTACTGAGGAAGAAATTGTCCAGGAGTTGAGGGAGCCAGCTGACCTAGCAGATGAGGAGGATGATGACAGCATGGAACTCCCAAAGATCACAGCAAAGGAAGCAATTAAAATGATGGAAAAACTCAAACTTTTTTGGCTACATCAAAGCCATAATCAAGAGGGCAATCTTGCTCTCCTTCGCAAATTGAAGGATGCTGCAGCCAATATCCATATCAAGGGCAAGGTGCAAACCACGCTGGATATGTATTTTAGGACTTAGATACATTTCTTTTTAGATTTTTTGCCTCATTCTAGTAGTTCTTGAAGGGAACAGCTAAATCTAGATGACTTTTTTGATAAATCTAGATGAAAACGACACGTGATGCCAACGGAGCTCGTAGCCTCGCGACCTCATCACCATAGTAACATCGAACCAGGAACGACAGCCAATGAATGACATACGACGGCATTATGACAAAGTTCT
>JAKRRZ010001342.1:0-11871 GCA_022627015.2 Podosphaera aphanis
ATGCTGCTGATGATGATGATTCTGTAGACGGTAATAGCAACGATGTCTATTGAAATGCGTCGATGAGGGAGGGGCAGAGAGTGATCAAAGCGGCAGTCCAGGAAAAAGCCTGATCACTCTCAGGCCATCATTTTCAATTTATTTTGGTGTGAAGACTAGTAGGGATAATATTCATAAGCGAGGTTTTAGTGCATGCTGAAAACTAACCCTGGGGGTAGAGTAGAAACATTAAATTAGTGTTTTTTTCCAGAGAGTCCGCGGTGAAGGAAAAACGAAGGAACAACTAGACCTTCTACACCTAATTTTATCAGTCAGACACATATCGGCCGTATCAGGAATTTAGCTGCTTTAAAAAATTGTGAAGCCGCTTACACTAACATGGCATATACATGTATTTTGACAAAGATTTAATTAATAGTACATGTATTCATAAGTGTATAAATGTCAGCTGTCGGAATACGAATCTATTTGGACTCCAAAATTGAACGCTAAGCTCAAGCCAGTAATATATGTGTACAGGAAACCCTCGTTGCAATTTCTCTAAGCGGATACTAATCTTCTACTTGGAGAGGGAATCTGATTTTTCGAGGAACAATCAGATCTAGTTTTAAGAATTGATATTTAATGATAAAAAATATGAGAAATGGAACGCAGTAGAGATGCAACAGACCATACGATAATAAATTTGCGGATCGTTTCAGATGTTCATCTTGCACTTCTTTTTTTTGCAGCCGTCTTTTAGCTTAGAGGATGCTCGCCGTTTTCTACACCCAAACCATCTGAACAACTAACAAATTCTCCAGCCTCAGTAGGTGTAAATGGAATATTCTCTGTTGTGATTTTTGAAGCATTAGTTGGAGATAAGTTAGGCAAAGAGTGTTTGTCGTATTTTATGTTTCCAGTATCCTCGGTCTCACAAGTAGACATTTTGGTGACATGTGAAGATAATTTGCTTGGAGCAAGTGAAGCAACCGCTGACCCTTGATATTGCGGCAAATAGCCCCAAGCAGGTGTCGAGGTGATGGCTCCTGACAGAGCTGATCCCATTAGTGGTGCTAGCGGAGGGTTCTTCAGCATGTTCTGTAAGAACAAGGTTTGTTGATCAGCACTAGATATTGTCAATCGTATCTTTGAAATCTAAAATATTAATATGATTCATACCTTCGGAAATTTTCTATACGATCAGAAAGCGTCTTCTCAGCTAATTTGCTCGACATAACTTTGAATCTTGGGGATAGCCGAATCTCAACGGTCGAATCAGTGCTATGATCTTCAGTTACACCAGATATTGGGGATTCTATGTGAAAATTATTTTGTAAAGCTTGCTCATCGTATGTTGAGTGTTGGTCGTAGGATACATGATTTTTTCTATCTGGATGATCTTCTGGACTCATTGGTTTGGGAGAAATAACGGGCAAATCATGTTGATCACCAAAATTGATATTGTTAAAGGTTTTAAGTTTTCTTGATTGAGGTCCATGGCTAAGTAATCCGTGCTCACTAAAGATACGTGAGAAATTTTCCGCTGCAATCATGTCTCCCATGGAATTTTCTAGGGAAATTGAATCGAATCTAGGCATGTTGTTATTCGTATCTGAGTGTGCAAATTTATGAGGACTATTAACATCATTATTGCTACTGTTGTTATTTTTTGGAGAGTTATTTTGCTGACCATCAAGTTCTTCCTGCCTTGAAGAGCAACTTAGAGAAGATTGGGATTTTTTTTTAGTGATAGAGGGATCCAAAGAAGATTGGGAAACACGTTGCAAATTTTGCAAGCTGTGGCGATAGCGAATCGGCGAGGGCGTCACAAATCCAGACACTGCTGGTGCTTTACATCTTAGTTCAAAATTAGGAGCAGTTGAACTATATTCAACCATAGTTTCAGAGTCAGACTTGCTTGAGTGAAGACGCTCCATATTCTTGGAGGGCGATGGTGGATAGAAATCTTTACCATCAAACTTTGGTAAGCCACTTTGTATAGAGCGAGGAGCTCTGCCAAAATATAGGTAACGTGCTCGAATTTCTTCATTGGTAAGCGGACGAGAATATGTAACATTTGCAGACATATTTGGATTGCACTTCAAGTCACTAGGGACTGTGCCAACAAGATATGGAGCCCCTAGACTTTTAGAAGCAGGTAATTTACGATTAAAATTATTTGATGGAAAACTATACGTGCTTGATCGCTGAGTCGATTGGACAATATTAGATTGCAGTCGATGAGTATCCTCAAACTTGGTAGATGGAACTAGCGGGGGCCAATCTGGTGTTAGATATCCATTACAAGGATTCGGGAAATAATGAAG
This sequence comes from Podosphaera aphanis, assembly GCA_022627015.2. Classification (NCBI taxonomy): domain Eukaryota; kingdom Fungi; phylum Ascomycota; class Leotiomycetes; order Helotiales; family Erysiphaceae; genus Podosphaera; species Podosphaera aphanis. Next base: position 2,310 of record JAKRRZ010001342.1, read on the forward strand.
CTTTCTGGACCCAGGGATGGAGTCCCCGGAATTGACTTCAAAATTTGCAGAATCTTTTGCCTGAGTTGTTTGTATATTCTCGGTAGACCATAGAGCATCAATCTTAATTTGAGGCCTTGGCTGAAAGGGCGGTGCTTTGGCTGATGACATACTAAGTCGAGATTTGATAGGAGATTTTGATTGAGCAGCTTTATCGGTGTAGTTTGTGTTTTCAGTAGAGTTTGTTCTTGTTGATTCCACTCCCTTAACTGGAGCTAATGGTGGGATTCTATGATGGAGTCTAGCCTTATTTTCGTCCGAGACAATAGCCGGTATAGCCATAGCTTGCATTTTTTTATCTTTAAAATCGTGGTCTTTATTTTTACTGCTCTGTCGATAAATTTGGTTCGAAAGGGCGTTTTTTGTAGAGTTAATCTGAGACTGAATCATATTTCTTTGTGCTTCCAAAAGACCCTGATCATATTGGGGATTTTTGCCGGAAATTTGCTTTTCTATAGAGCTTAAACTAGTATAAAGAGCTTGTAATTGACCAGTTAAAAAATCCTTGGCAGGGATCGGTATTCCTGTAGCAGGGATAAAATTTGGTGGCACAGCAAAATCACTGCTATATCCATGATTTGGGGGGCTCATTGAATGTGACGAAACATTAGTAAATGGAGCTTGACTATTCGAATTTCCAGCTGAGGCCACGGGATGAGGCTTCTGAAATCCTGGTGGTTGGCCTTGTGAGATAAAATTTGAATTTCCAATTATACCAATAGGCACAGGAAAGGCATATGGGGATGGCTGGAAGCTAGGCTGAAAGCCAGACTGAACTGGATAGACCACCTGACCACTTATCATAAAAGGCTTAGTATAATCAAATTGACTTGGATGTGAAATCTTGATACTCTCTGGAGGAGTAGTTTGTTGGCTCCCAAAAGCCATATTCCCTTCCAAGTTTGGCGCTCGACATCTCCCCGCTGGGTTTAATTTATCAGTCGGATAGACTTGCAAGTGAGGAGCTAATGGCGGAAATATGAATGAGCCGCCAGGTTGTGGAAAGTTAGAAGAGGGCCATATTCCTGCGGGAACCAACTTGGTGCAGCCTGACGGTAAATGCTGAGGGTTCGGCCAGGGTCTTGAATGGAAATTGAGAGACGCTGGCTCCAAAGCTATAGTTTCAGCGGAATATGTCTCATTGTTATTCTTTTCAACACCTGGCAGCCCAGAAGATCTATTATTTGGGACAATTCTACCCCCAGCCGTGACACGAATGTGAGTTGGAGATATAACTGCACGATAGAATTTTTGAAAATTTTCCGCCTTTTGTGCGGCAATACCACTTGGTGCAGAGCGTGGTTCACCAGATCTATCAGAGCTTTCTCGGCGTCGAAGATTCCAGTGGATTTGAGGTTGAGTGAGATGGTTGTCAGTAATTGTGTTGGCAACCGACTGGCATCCACTCTCCTCAGACGACTCCGAAGTATACTTTCTACTATTTAAGTTTGCTTTGTACTGATTAAAAATCTCAGCAAGAGCCTTTGTTGTACAAAAAAAGTGAGCCGGGTCATGAAATGCCTCTTCTGGAATTCTGAGGACACTAGCTAAAGGGTGTAGGTCAGTCAATGCTGGTTGGATTTAAATGATAAATACATACTAACATCTGCTCTATTTAGATTATTTACCAGACATCTGACAACCGGAAGACGCTCTCTTAGATTTAGCAACTCATCAATTGAATATCGACGCGTAGGAAGTCCGGGAGCAGGCATGATAGTTATGAAACACCGTTCACTGGCTACTAGCTTAGAAGTGTTATGGTACACTAGTATTTTCTTTGAACTCTTGGCCAAAACTGCGGGAAAGCGGCTGCGAATGAAGATTCAATAAAGTCTGGAAAAGTGAAACTTTATGGTCGGCTTTTGGCTGTGCTCGATGCTGTAATAAATTAACTAGTGGACATATAGATGAATAAGTTATTTTAGAAAGTCGTACGGATCATATCGAACACTATCTACTAGGAAAAGTGCCAAATATTATTTTAATGGTACTTACTATTCAAAGAAGAGATAGGGAAGCAACCCTAAATGCCACTTATGGTTCTGAGGAGAGGATTTCAAGGTAGCAAAAACGAGAAATGTAAAATTATGAAGGTTGTGAGCTTGTGTGAATGAACGAGGAGGTTGGAGGGGAAGAAAGATGGACCTGTTTATTGATTTATTGTAAAAATTAGATTTGGCAAGAGCAACACAAATAGATATTGGAAAAAAAGTCACGAGGTCGAAGAAACTGGTCAGCTAACAAAATTTCGGAATTTGCAGCTACATGAAGTAGTCATAAGTCTGACAAGAAAGCTTAATGGAGTAGGATAAAACTTTTTGATGAAATTACTGGATCGTCAGGAAAATTTCCTCAACCTCAGACTTCCTTATTTTAATGCGATCTAAATATCAAAAAAATTTGAGAGGTTGCTTTAACTAGAGATGAATCATGGAACGAATATTCAGTAAAAGAAATGTTTATGTGCTGTAGAACATGCATCTCAGCTAAAGGATCCTGAATACTTGAGCTAGATGACAGAAAAAAATTTAGTACCAATCCTCAAGTTAAGGCTCAATATTTTTCGTGACAATACTGTGAAATGTAGATCATGGAAAGGGTTAGATAGGTTTAAGGTACACTATCCTTATTAAGGTAGCCACAAATTAGTCTATTGGATGTTTTTGAAAAGCATGAAGTACTATATATTGAACTTCGTATCCTATGATGGTCTTCGTCCTGTGTAGAATATCTTTGGAGAAAAAATTATTGTAACGTTTTCTTTGACCTAGAAACTTGGTATCTACCCTAAGTGCTGAATCAAAGAACTTAACTTGAATCAGCGACGAGCAATATTGATTTCAGTGCTTAAAAAAATTCAAAATCAACAAAGATCCAAACTATATAGGAGAGCTTGTTGGTAAAGATATTCGTGCCAAGCTTGTAAGCTTAGAAGCTTAGAAGATTGTAAGAACAGTTAGGGAGATTTACTAGGGCACCCGAGTTCGAAAAAATGTAGAGATACTAAGCGACTGGCAGGTAGTAAATAGCAATAAATAAATCCAGAGTTTGTTTCCTTAAGAAAAATCAAAGTAAAAGACTGATGATTTTCGGATACATACAAACATGTAGATAGACTGTGGTAGCAAGACATAGTTATATGATTTTGTGTCAAGCACCGGAGTTGATGCTGGACCGACCTTGAAATTCCTTAGAGTTTTGAATGAAAAGTGATAAAACTAATCTTCTAATTTGCAATAGCGAAGACATTACTTAATGTGAGTAAACTAGTTCTCTGTTCCGTTGGGCCGAGTCTGTGCAACTCCAATTCCATATGAGATTTTAGTTCATGATTTTTGTGTTGTGTTACATAACTTTTTCGAGAAGTCACTTTGTTCTTGTGATATTATGAAGAGAACTGTCTAGGTGAAATTTGATAGAAATGAACTGGCGATTCCGATTTTCGAAAGTGCTTTTCCAAACAGCCAGGCCATGTTTGCCTTTGAAAATGAATCAAATTATTGTCCATTTGCACCATTTGCAATAGATGTAATGATAGTATCCGAGATAGATCTGAGCCCTCCAAGAACATAGTAAAAGATTGAAGGTCGTTGAGAAGATTCCCGAAATGTCTTTCAAAATGAATTCTAGTTCGGACCATCCAGAGATCAACTTGCGTAGCTAATCGAAAGGTATCCAAAGAATTTGACTTATACGATCATTTCGGCCCAGCAAGCAAATAGATAAAGCGCCTGTCACTTTGTCCCGATAGTTGAAGTCCGGGTTTGGGTGAAGAACAGCTACTACAGTACTTAGACGGACCCAAAGAAGCTCCTCTGTCCAGAATAAGTAGTTTTCGTAATCCTCAGCATTTATTTTCGGAATGAACAAAAACGATGTAATCAATATGTTACGTTGCCGCGCCTGTGTCCATAAATATTTATCAGGCATCAGAGGTGTATCCTAATTGACATTGTGGTCAAGTGTGACTTCGTTGATATTTTAACTTGACGCTTAATTATCCATTGCAGGTAAATGTTGAGGCTGTCACGATTACTTCTTAAAGATCTTGAAGTCGCGTGGTTTTTCTGATTTAAAATATTTGGCCTTGCAAAATTCTTTGCGGGAAAACAACTTTGGAGTCATTTCCCAGATCCAAGCAGATTTGAAGCAACTAAGTATCTCTTTTTCATCTTCTCAAGATCTAATTCAGTTGGAACTTCATCTTGTCTTTATACCATATTCACTAGATCTGCTATGTAGAAATAGTCGAATGTGAAGGGTCGTCAAAGGCGTCAAAGGCGTCAAATTTCTTACTAAAATTTATGAAGGGATCCTTGCAGAAATCTTTTACGGTTAATCTTTGGTTGCTTTTCATTAGTTTCTTTCTCAACTTTGAATGGTTAGCACTCATTATGTGCCCCTACACGTGATGGATACGCGACGCGCCAAGTTTGCGTCGAACCACCAACACTGAACCATCCTTCAACATATAATTACGAATCACCCCGTCAGCCCATTTTAAGATGGCTCACAGTCGGACCTGTGACCAGGAGATGCCTTCTGCCAAGAGAGCAAAGGTTGGACATATTGATCCCGCCTCTAATCCATATCTTGATCACATCTATGGAACTGAGGGGCGCTCAAAGCAAGACACGAGTCTCTCGGCATTTAAAAAGCATCAAACTTCCGCTGAAGAAGCACATCAAGCAGAAAATGGTCCGAAGAATCCTTTCAATGGGCTGCAACTCTCTGAAAAATACTTCCAGATCCTCAAGACTCGGAGAGGACTTCCAGTTCATAAGCAAAGGTATAGCTTGAAGATTCCCCAGAATACTCCGGTCACTCACCGGATACAGGCAAGAATTTCTGGATATGTTCCAAAAAACTCAAATACTTGTTTTGGTGGGTGAGACTGGCTCTGGCAAAACTACACAGATACCTCAGTTTGTCCTCTTCGATGATCTGCCTCACTTATATGGAAAACTTGTCGCATGTACTCAGCCTCGAAGAGTGGCTGCTATGTCTGTGGCCCAGCGTGTCGCTGATGAGATGGATGTGAAGCTCGGCGAAGAAGTCGGATATAGTATTCGATTTGAAGATGTCACTGGACCCAAGACAATTCTCAAGTACATGACAGACGGTATGCTTCTTCGAGAAGCTATGCACGATCATAACTTGACGCGATACAGCTGTATAATACTCGATGAAGCGCATGAGCGTACACTAGCCACTGATATTTTAATGGGCTTACTGAAGGAAATTTCTGTAAGACGTAAAGATCTTAAGATTGTAATTATGTCTGCCACTCTTGATGCACAGAAGTTCCAAAAATATTTTAACAATGCTCCGTTACTAGCAGTTCCTGGAAGAACTCACCCAGTAGAAATATTCTACACACCGGAACCGGAACGAGATTACGTTGAGGCCGCATTGCGCACAGTTCTCCAAATACATGCCACTGAGCCAGAAGGTGACATTCTACTTTTCTTGACCGGAGAGGAAGAAATTGAAGATGCTTGTAGAAAAATCTCCTTGGAAGCTGATGAGATGATTCGGGAGGCTGATGCGGGTCCCTTAAAGGTTTACCCACTATATGGTACCCTACATCCTGCTCAGCAGCAGAAAATTTTCGAACCAGCCCCGCAGCCTTTAAAGAAAGGCGGACGACCAGGCAGAAAGGTTATTGTTGGAACGAACATTGCAGAAACCAGCTTAACCATCGATGGTATTGTCTACGTTGTGGATCCAGGCTTTAGTAAGCAAAAAGTCTACAACCCACGAATTCGTGTCGAGTCCTTACTTGTATCACCCATATCCAAGGCTTCAGCACAACAGCGAGCTGGTCGAGCTGGTCGAACGCGCCCGGGTAAATGCTTTAGACTATATACAGAAGCTGCATTCAAAAAAGAACTACTGCAACAGACTCACCCGGAAATTCTGCGATCAAATCTTGCAAACACAGTCTTAGAACTCAAAAAGCTAGGCATAGACGATCTAGTACATTTCGACCTCATGGATCCACCAGCACCTGAAACTCTCATGAGAGCTCTAGAGGAACTAAATTATCTTGCTTGCTTAGACGATGAGGGAGAACTGACTGCGCTCGGAAAACTTGCATCAGAATTTCCACTTGATCCAGCACTAGCTGTGATGCTCATTAGCTCACCCGAGTTCTATTGCTCTAATGAAATTCTGTCTTTGACAGCTTTACTAACAGTTCCTCAAATATTCGTTCGTCCTTCTAGTGCAAGGAAACGTGCTGATGATATGAAAGCACTGTTTACACACCCCGACGGCGATCATTTAACCTTGCTCAATGTATACCACGCCTTCAAGGGTGCTGAAGCCCAAAGTAATCCGAAAGAATGGTGTCATAAGCACTATTTAAGTTTACGATCGTTGCAGTCCGCCGATAACGTTAGACAGCAACTAAAGCGAATTATGGAAAAGTCAGAGCTTGAACTTTTGAGTACGGACTTCAATGATAAAAATTACTTTACCAATGTCCGGCGTGCTTTAGTGTCAGGCTTTTTTATGCAAGTTGCGAAGAAAGAAGGCGCAGGGAAGCAATATATCACTGTTAAGGATAATCAACCTGTATTATTGCACCCAAGTACTGGCCTAGCCGTTGACAGTGAATGGATCCTCTACAACGAGTTCGTTCTAACAACGAAAAATTATGTGCGAACAGTTACTTCGGTGAGACCAGAATGGCTTCTGGCAAGTATTCAAACCTTTCTTTTTGTCTTTACTAATTTTTTAAATAGGACATTGCGCCTAACTATTACGATCTTTCTACGTTCCCCAAAGGAGAGATTCAAACCGCATTGCAAAGAGTTTCAGAGAAAATAAGAAGAAGGCAAGCCTCAAAAAGTAGACGATAAATGTCTTTTTTAAGTCTTCAGGAATAAGTTAGGTAGACTCTCTAGAAATTTTGAAAGCTGGCCAAATTAATAATCTCGTGCCGATAACTCGGGCTAAGATGGGGAGTTACCGGCGTCATTATGTCAGGAGAGAGGGAAGTTGAAATGGGTCTAACCGCATGGGATCGACTGCTGTGATCGATAAAAAAATGCTGAGTTAATATTTTAGGAAATGTTAAAAAATAATTTGCTGGACTTGAACAAAAATAATCTTACAATTGAAGGCCAAAATATTAGGATAATACCCAAAACTCTCATACTTATGTTCTCGTGATTCATTGACTTAAAAACAATATAACCTTTCAAAAGGTTCGCAAACCAGACTTCTATAAACATATGTTACTGATAAATATAACTGATGGGTTATGAGTTTTCGTACTCGGTATTCCTATACTTAAGGAATAACTCAATACAAAATCCCTGACAGGTTTTAATTGCTCGGATGAACAGAAACTGAAACAGAAATACCATGATGCTAATGAGTAGTACTGAGGCTAGGAGGTAGTCTGATGATACAAATATCTCCTGCAGTGGTTGGTAATTATGTGAATTACCCTTAAGTAACTCGATGCTCCTACATGCAAATCTTCGAGAAGATGGAGCGGCTACAGTGCTCTTAAATTGGCCCTATTTGTGACGGGCTGTGCCCGGTAGGTTGTGGCTGGGCAAATCAACTTGGCCCATCCGTTTACCTGGTCGTGGCGCGACGCGTTAACGCGGTAAACGCCCTGTAGCTGTTAGGCGTGCATAACTGACAGGCCCCGCTTAATAAGCGAGGGTCAGGGGCTCCCTGCTATGACTACTAGAACTCTAGAGATGTCTCCAGAAGAGTCTAGAGTACTCTGGATGATTCTACCTCCAGAGTGTTGGGAATATATAATTAGTATATGCTAATACATGTACTTAAATGTAGCCGGGCTATCGTGCACGGATAAATGATTAAGCGAGATGAAGATTGGCACGACGCTAGAGATTTCATAGAGATGTATATATACTCAAACGTGGAAGGAGAAAGGAGGGACAGAGATTGAGATAGACCATTGTTAATATCGTAAAGATATTTATTCACACTTGCTTACCTATTTACCGACTTCGTGACGGACCAGCTGACTTCGTGACAGCAAAACTAGTGAAATACTCCTGTATTTCCAAACAAAGAGCAACAATGATAAGGAGTTAAGGAAAGAACCTTCTGGTGGTAAGGGGAAAACTATAATTATCAGTATTCTAGAACAGATAGATTTCTTCTCCAGATTTAATATTAACTTATTTTGTTGTATTGCTTTCGTGCAGTGACCGTTTGCTTTAATCCTTAACACTATTAACCGCCCTGCCTCGCTTGATGTAAGAATCCACCTTCACGATACAATGATGGGCCGAAATTTGGTTGAACCAATATGTACCGGTACAATGTACGACGTAATTATGGCAGTTGTAAGAAAAAGTCGTGAGATAGCTCGCGCATGCAGCCGAAAATAATCTCGTTGTGAGTCTTAGTAGCTAGAATCATTCAATCACGATATTTCAGCATGAGTCACGATTGACATCAAACGAGCTATTCTCGAAAATCTCAAATTCGACGAACGTATCGATGCGTCGCCAAGATGTATATTGTTCCTGGATCTACTAGTATTCGCAGGCGTCACCGACGTGGTGCCATATTATCCAACAAGTCACTGAATCAGGTCGGATCTTGAGAAATGGCGGTTTAAAGCCTGCACTAAAATTTCGATCACGAGCTACTTGGTATGATAATGCTTCCAAGTTTTACCACGAGTATTGGGAGGGGTTTTGATGCTAAAAGGGACAATGGAACCTACTCAGACCTTGTCTCTGAGTTCAGTGCTCGATTCGACGGTCTTCGACGGTCTTCGAAGTTGGAATATGAATGAATCACGGGGTTGGTCATAGAATTTGTTCCAATACATGAGTCCTTGTAAGCTTTGATAAGAATCGTACAGGTACACACATTAGATCTCTAGTCTGAATAATCGACTCCATCCGCACTTAAGTCGGCTCTATTTCCTTCCAGATTTGCTGATTTGAGATTGTTTGCAGAGGCAAGAGAGGTGCAGGCAGGCGCTTCGGACGCTGCAAATTACCTGTGAAGGTGTGAGATTGAAAATGGTTCAGCTGAATCGAAAAATACTTAATTATCTGGCAGTTACACTAGCAAGCAAAATTTCTACATGTTTGCACCACAATGGACTAATCTCAATATAACTCAACGAAATTTACATGAAAATTAGTAATTCTAGATTCTGAGAAATTCTAAGTCATTTTTCTACCAGTACTTTAATTTTCCCCGAAAAAATAATGACGAAATGTACTACTTACAGGGGTGTTTTAATCAGGTGATCATGTAGAAATTTTGCTTCTGTGATTCTAATACCTGGTATGACCACCTCTCGCCCTAATTACAGCTGCAACCCTTGATGGCATGCTTTCAATTAATGTTTGACAGGAATTTCCGTGGATGTTTTTCCACACTTCATCCATTCTTTTCATCAATTCATGTATACTACTCGGTGGTTCCTCGTATTCTCCAAGTCGACGTTTGACCAGACACCAGAGGTGCTCAATCGGGTTCAAGTCAGGCGATTGAGACGGCCATT
>JAKRRZ010001343.1:0-11870 GCA_022627015.2 Podosphaera aphanis
ATCTGACCTAGTCTAGGCGACTCAGATTACGCGACTCGGTCCTCATGGCTCAATGCACCCGTCTACACTGTTCATATTCGCCTTTTCATAGACCCCGCACATCCCCAATGTCGCTATTCGCAACACTATGACGATATTTCCAGTAACCCTTTCACTCGCTGCCGGCCTCTCTGGCTATAGAATAGATAGAGATACTTTAATTTGAGACTCTGCTGCTTCCAATCATTTCGTCAATAATCGAGTAGCGTTCACAAGCTTGATAAACCCTTTCGCTTCGACCAGGCAGTCAACACAACTTCTCTTAGTCATGGAGGTATTGCCTACGTTAAAATAGGCAACTCGAAATTATGCTGACCGAGGCATTATACTCTCCGCAATCTTCAATGAACCTCATCTCTGCAGGACGTGCTTTTCGTCTTGCTAAGGTTTTTGAGGACCGCGAAGCTGGCCTTCTGATACAGTTGGTGAATGGTCACCGTATCCCCATCGCTCGGTTGGTCTCTGTAAATGTATTATAACTTGGATATATGAAATGGAGTGAGAAGATATGAGAGAACAGAGGAAACGGTTAGCATTATCAGCCTGTAAAGCTCGACTAGCATACTATATACATCAGAGGCTGGTCCGTGCGTCAGATCACTACTACTACATAGGACTCAACTACAGGCTGAGCATCGGCGATCTTGTCCAATCTCAATCACCGATTCAGACTGTGGTCTTCATCGATCGAAGACGCGCAGCGACACACAGCGACACTGTGCTCTATTTGTGGTCACAGATCATAACAAAATGATGTTTCGATCATCCTACCGCTTCCCCAAACATCACAGGCCAACAAGTCTTTTATCCACTTAGCTGCAAATTCTATAGCAAAACCGGCCGTAGCCAAAATGAAGAAGTGCTCTGATGCTGACCGATGGCATCAACGGCTCGGGCATGTAGGCCCACTTATTCTTTCAAAAACAAAGGATTTTGCAAAAAGATCTCGGTACTCTCGATACCAGCGAGCTGACTCACTGTGAGGCCTGCCACCTAAGCAAGGCACAGCGTAGTGTTTCGCGTGAAAAACGCCCAATTCCTTTTGATCCTTTAGATGAAGTTTTTGTCGATGTGATAGGGCCTATGGAATCAAATCTGCTCAAACAGAGTTATGCGACCATTATTACAGATGCTACAACACGCATGAGATGGTGGTTCGGTACTGAAAAGAAAGACGAAATACCTGCACAACTCATCAGCTGGGTCAACTTCATGAAAAATCAGTACGGAAAAACTATTCGGGTGTGTTTTTCGGACGGGAGATCAGAAATTCAAAAAAACTCACGTTGGCAGGAAATTGCTCTTCAAAATGGTATTCGCCAAGATATTACTGCGCCCTATACGCCAGAACAGAATGGTCCAGCAGAAGCATCGAATAAAGTTATCCACACAAGGGCTCGATGTCTCCTTATTGATGCTGGTATACCTGTTATTTTCTGGTTTTGGGCTATCAGCCACGCAATTTTTCTCACAAATCATTTGTTTAACTTAACAACCAATAATGTGCCAACTATTCATTTCCACAAAGCGCTTCGGATTGCTCATCATTCAGTCATGGACTTCACATGCATTCCTAGGTTTGGATACAAAGCTTATCGGACTCTGAACAAGCCAGAGAAGGGCGGCAAGTTTGATCCACGAGCTCAAGTCGGTTGGGTTGTTGACTTCCAAACCCATACTACAAAAACTGTGCTAATCTTATGCCCCCACAAAACTCCTCGTCAAAGCTGGTCTTGGAAAGTCTTTTGCACCCCTCATGCCTCTTTCCACGAAAACTCTTTGTATGGACCGACCATGGCAAAACTTCAGAATTCAACACCTCAGGAATATCACCTCGGAGGAGGCCTTGGGTTTGACATTCCGGCTACAACAAGTGATGACTTCATAGTACCACCCGCAACCCCATCCCAAGCCTCAAATGATTACATTTCCGAGTCTGATAAATCATTAAATGACTTTAATTTCGAAGGGGGGACATCACAAACTGAGTCATTGCATGGAAATATTCCTCATACACAAGAGGAAACGCCCTGTGCTCAACCAGGACCAGTCCAAACATCTAAGCAACAACAGGCACTACAGCCTCAAACCTCCGGACAAAGTACTCTAACTAACAGGGGATCAGATTATGGCCTAGAGGAGCAAGATGGTGAGCAGGTTCCATACAATCAGAGTGATAGTGAAGAACCAGACGATAAGCAGGCTCACAGAATCAGGGGGAGTGATACTCAATATGATACACCCATGCAGCCATTTGAACCTCCACTATATGCCAGGAAGAAAAGAGTTCATTCACCAACTCCGCCGTCATCGCCTAAATCAAGGATAATATTTCATCCCGGGCATGAATCACTAGTTAACCAACAAGAATGGCCTCAATGTAGTGATTTAATGACGCGAGATGAGGGGGAGTTTGACGGTGAGTACGATACTTTAATGGGTCCATTTGAACCTCCAATCTATGCAGGTCAAAAAAGGCCCCATTCACCGTCACCCACGCCATCATTGTCATCACCACCCGCCTCAACAATGGTCACTCGTCGTGGACGCATAGTCCAGCGTCATGATTATAAGCGTCTCAACTCCGGCAAGACTGCAGCCCATGCTCTAGTTTGCGTTGATCCTAAATCCTGGACAGAAGCAATGAAAAGTCCGGATGCAAGCCTCTGGATGAAAGCAGCTGAAGCGGGATTTACATCACTGATTTCTACAGGCACGGCCAAAATTACAGATCGGAAAAATGCCCCAAAGAATAGAGCAATTCTTACTGGTAAGTGGGTGTTTAAACGAAAGACTCACGCAGATGGCTCTTTAGATAAATTTAAAGCAAGATGGACAGCGCGGGGATTCACCCAACGGCAGGGTATCCCAGTAGCCCAGTAGTAGATAATAGCTCATATACTACTGCTGGCCCGCATAAAGGTCGAATTGCTTGAGGATATGCAAGTCTATATGCAGGTGAAAATTCTTTTCCTTGGTCAAAGCACAGAGAGAGGGGAAGGAGCCATTCCCCCCGACTTTAAGATCAGTTCCGCTTCACTTTCATTCATCACCTAATACTATCTAATTTCACTGTTGACGGCGCTATAGACGAAAAAATACGAAACTGAGCAGTTTATTATTCACACAAGACAAAGTTCAAGTTACTAAAATCATTTTTCGTCAAGTTAAAACGTATTTAGTAGACGTCAAAAATGAATGAAAGTGATATGGGAACTATTCTCAAAGTCGGGGGGAATGGCTCTCAGCGAATTTTCAGACCTTCTCGCCTTCCCCTCATTCTGAGCTTTGACCCAAGGAAGAAGAATTTTCACCTGCAGTTAAACGCCCAAACGAGACTAGCGCGTTTGAGTTGTTTCGAAGCTGATACCGGAAGGCAGAGTGTAGGATGAAACGGAGCGCAGCAAGAAGCAGATATGAGTCTCGGTCGGGTACCTGTAAACAAAGGGGGGTTTAGAGCAGGTTACATAGAACTGATCAGAGATGTGCTACGGAACAGCAAAGGGTTGATAGAAGTCCAGAGCCTAGATGAGGACTGGAGGAAATGTAGATATAGAGGTCTGGTACCTCTGGGTTGGGGGGATCGCGTGTCGACCTGAGGGTCTGAATCTTGTCACATTGTTATTGTCAGTTTAGGACGATAGTCTATTACCTTTAGGGCCTAGATTGCCTAAGTCATATGAAAACGTTATACCTTCATATATTTATCTCCTGCATATGAACTTGCATATCCTCAAGCAATTCGACCTTTATGCGGGCCAGCAGTAGTACAGACCTTTGCAGAGTAAACGTAGATTATCCGTGCTTTACAGGGATCAAGCAGAGGTTACTAACAATATTTTTGCCAGCTTACACTGATATGGCAGCATGTTTCGCTCAAGACATGGGTTTTTGTATGGGTATTTTATCTGAGCGAATTGACGTGGGTTACATTTGCACAAACCACGGCTTTCCTTCTTGCTGGCATGCTTTGAACCAGCTCCCTTAGCTTAGGGTTTCTTACTGGCATGGATACTATTCCTCTAGAATCCGATGAAACTCCTTAGGTGGTAGCCATATCCTATTCTTCGAGTCAAGATATCTGGAGTTGATATGTTTTTTATCTTAAGCCAAACGGATTGAGTTCAGGATAGAAAAAAAGGTAGCATCTCGGTCATGAAGCTCTAAAGTCGTGCTATATGCTGAATAACACAGAGATTTATCCTGTACTGACTTGAAAAGATACGATGCAACCATCGTCAAGCTCTCCATTATTGTTAGCCTAGTGCTTCGGTGCGGCCAGGTAGGCTACCTGTGACCCCAAGTTTCATCCCTTCTGGGAATGAGCTATTATTCTCATTTGTAAATTTTTGAAGCTCTTCTGCCGTTGATTCGATCTGCCTTCTTTGTTGATCACTCAAGGTCTATCGCCTGCTTCCCTCCACGTCTCGGGGAACAAGGAGCAGTTGATGATTGTGATTCTGAATTGTCTGCAGATTATATCAAGATGTTGCGAAACAAAAGCTTTAATTTGTCCAACATCGTGCAATACCTTCACCGTAATATTTTGATCTCCAGTGAGACGTTTTCGAGTTGTCGATTGAGGAGAATATTTGCGTGGCACTCTTCTATGGAATTTTGTTAGATTTTGTCCTTTAAATTAGGCCTAGGAGAGATCTTCGAATCCAAAAATGTGATATGGTTAAATTTTTCAGTCGGAGTGTATGGATGATGTGTTGGATGAGGTGAAACGAGGCAAAGGAGGAAGAGTCATAAAAGTTAAACTAGATATTATTCACAGCTTACTAATTTTTAGACTTATCGCATTAACTACCCAATTAAGCTTAAGTCGATGCAATGATTTTTGAAAAGGCGGTCTACGTCTTAAATGCGAGGCTGTGTGCTATCATACTATATTCATGCTATTATAATAGATTTGTCGAACTCTGAATCCTTAGCCATTGTGGAATCTTTTTGCATGTATTTAATCTGATGGTATGAATATAGCAGATCGGTAGAATCATCCTCCCAGAGCTTGATCATCTATCAATTGAGGGAATCGGTTGCAAATGCTTCAAGTTGAAAGTATTTCGCATTTCTTTCAAGGTCCATCTCGCCATAAACTTGATACGAGCGTAGCGTATCCTCAGAGATATGAGAATCTTTCATTTTATTATCGATTTCGCCCAGCGTGGTGACTCAAAAGACGTCATCTAGAGAGTTAAGCAAGATAAAGTAACTGTGCAGTTGTTGATAAAATTTACTTTGTTTGGCGGCAAAGCTAGAAATTTTGATTTTGGGACCGAAGAACTTGTCTGTTCATTTGTATCAGAGAGGTTAGTTCAAATACTGGCATCTCGATGCGTTGAGTGGTATCTACTTGAGCGAGTACCTTCCTTTGATCGAACGCGAGACCTCAGGATTCTGCTCAGAATCTTCCATGGTTTCAAGACTCTGCTGGTTGATGATACTCTTGACTTCTTCGTCAATCTTGTTCCGTCAGAGAGAGATATCTCTGACGTGATGATGCTTGTTCGTTTTGGTGCCCGGGTATACGTTTTTGGATGATGTTAAGGGACATCTGAGGAAGCCATCCGATGACACGCGAGGAAAAAATACGAGCATAGTGACTGACATATTTGTGTTGTTTGTTTTTATTTCAGTAATTGTTATGATGTCAGTGCCGGAAACTTTCCTAAGACCTCGGGGGCGATTTCTCGTTAAAATTTATGTTCACAACGCTAATAACACGCCGGCCGATCTGGTTGATCGAGTGAGATGGGCGGCTTCATATTCTACGACATATAATGATCTTACGGCTACATGTATAAAATATGTTCCGCATCTCTCTTAGGGTTTGATCAACAAACCAACACATCTAACTCACGTGTACGTGCATTCATTCATGAAAAACGTTGGAGCAAATATATTGATCGATGACGGAAGACAAGAAATAGCAAAGTCTATGAAAAGAAGAATTTCTCCCTCATCTATGGAAGGAGAGATGAATGATAATACTTGTTAAGAGAGCAGATGAAACGTCACCCCGCTGTGACTATCAAGGAAACCCTGCAGAGATAAGAAGAAACCCCAGGCATTACTTTTCGACATTATACTGCATGGAATCTTTATATATGCGGAGATCGTGCACTCCAACTTTAGCCTGGCATATGACCGAATCTTAATCCTACGTTCGTGAGAATCAAGACTCTAGTCCCCTACGCGTCTCATCCTTCGTACTTCATAGAGTCAGCGAGGGGCTGTAAGCGCCCAATATGAAGATCGCACACCTCCAATTTTCGCCAATTTTCGAGGATGTCGTAGGCAACATCGACAAAGTCGATGCTCTATTGAAGGATGTTAAGCCCGGGGAGTTTGATCTCCTGTTGTTGCCGGAAATGGCCTTGACGGGTCAGTAACTTGGTTATCGGCGGAGGACGGAGGAAGGAGATTAATTTTCCATAGGCTATAACTTTCTATCTTTAGAGGATATCGTACCATTTCTCGAAATGCGTGGATCCGGCCCTTCCAGTGAATGGGCGCGCCTCAGAGCCCAACGCGATCAATGCATTGTCGGAATCGGCTACGCTGAGACGACAGTTCCCAAAACAGCGCTCGAGGAACCTCCTCCTGAGCCAAGTTGTGATACAAATTTTAATGCATGCACGTTGTTCGCACCCAACGGAGAATTGGTCGCACACTACCGAAAACACTTTCTCTATGTCGTGGACGAGCTTTGGTGTATCGAGGGAAAAGAGGGGTTTTACGCCGGCGACTTTCCTGAACCAGTTTCTAAGCACGTTGCCATGGGAATTTGTATGGATATCAATCCGTATCGTTCTATAGCGCCGTGGGAAAAAATGGAATTCGCGAACCATGCGCTTGCATCAGGTGCAAGCTTGGTGATTGTGACGATGGCGTGGAACAGCCTCGAGATCTTCCCCGATGATGTACTCAAGATGCCAAGTAGAGCATTGCCCGACTATTCGACATTAGCATTCTGGATTAGCAGATTTACGCCACTGGTTCATGCGGATCAGAAAGTGATTTTAGTCATGGGAAATCGCACCGGGATAGAAGGTGAGGTGATTTTTTCTGGAAGCAGTATGATTGCAAAGGTTGGAAGAGGTACCGTAGAGATCTGGGATGTTGCGGGAAAGGGAGAAGATCGTTTACTAGTTGTCGATACAGAAACTAAGCCTAAATTCCTTTGGGACTTTAAATCTCATGAGCTTGTTCCCAATCCTTGATTGAGCAAGAAACGTAACCAATAAAGAGAGTCCCTTGGTTAATTCGCATCTAGATCAATTAAGATCGAAAATAATCAACTAAATAATCCTCATGCCGCAACTCGCTCGCTCCACTTCAATCTCAGTGTGCATGTATTAGTACAGATGCAGTCAGATGATTATTTCTGCCATAGAAAATTAAATATGACTACCGCTTCTGGGGCGCTTACCATATACATGTATACGTGTAAGTGAAGTGTTGGAAAGACAAAAAGCCCTTCAGAGATCCTTACATGTAGTCAACCAAGGAATTTTTTCAATACAATTGGATTCCAGCTCAAAGTGCTCTGGGCCTAGCAACGATCCATCAAAAATTGAGAGAAATCTTGCTCAACGAGAGTGCTGGCGACTGCGGATAACTCCTGGCCCTTCAGAAAAAGCTGAATGGAATTTGAGGCATCAGAAAATGGCTGGACTTTGTACAAGGTAGCCGTGAACTGGATCCAGGTCTTTGATCTTCATGCAAGACTAGAGGCCAAAGGTCAAGGGATTTAATAGTCTTCGAGACTAGATGGGCGTGGAAAATCATGATACGCATGATTGATAAATGTCGATGAAACTTCTGAGGCATCTTAATTACCCAGAACGCCAAACGGGCCGAAGAAATTGACATATTTCGACTGATCTTCGTCAAGAGCTCCAAGTTCTCTCAGACCATATACGAAAAAGGCATTCAAGAAATTGATAACAAGAGAGAAAGGTCAACTAGTTGAAGGCACTTCGTATGTGAACGTACGTATTACATGTAGGGCGCGAGGCCACGACGACCACAACCGAAAATGGTTATGTCAAGGCATTCTTTCCAATATACCCAAGGCAAGACTGGGATAGCTCAAATGATACTTTTCGATGGGGCTGTCTTCGAAGTTAGCTAGCAAGTAATGGCGTCTCGACATCATGTCGTGGGTCCTAGGCTTCCAACCTTCCCACTCGAACGAATGTGTATTTTATCGCTCATGTGCAAGGCATATCCAGCCATGAGCTTTACTAGCTTTGAAATATACTAATAGTATATATCTGTATTGCTCTCACCTGTCACAACAGGCCTGCTGGCCCAATGGCAAGGCGCTTGACTACGAATCAAGAGATTGCAGGTTCGATCCCTGCGTAGGTCATCCCCAGTAACAAGCTGAAACTTTTTTTGAAATTTGTTCCCTTAATTAGTGCAGGGATTATTGCTCGCCTCAGGCCTGAATATCTGAGTTCACCATTGGAAACCATGCTCGTGACTTGTCCATGTAATAGATTAAATTAAATAATTCAGTTAACCCGATCTGGCGCCTTGAGGCTCATGCAAGGTTTTCGGAAGAGACGTAAGCTAAGCGATCGCCAGATTGCGCACCCCTGGAGTTCGCGCACTTGCCTCAAACTGACCCCATGAATTATTTTTAATATTTACAAATCAATAACCATCCAACTGCCATGTAAATAAATGTTCTTCAAAGGTACGAGATGAAAATTCAGCTGAGATATTTTCAGCCTGTATTTCGGACCCCCGAAAAGCATCCCGCTGCTCCCGAAGCGCCTGCGACCCTTTTGCTTCTACGATGGATTCAATGCTTGCAAATGTAGTATTAGGATCTACTGGGACTCCTCTACGACAATTACTAGAATTAGAAGCAGCCTGAGTTTTCCAGCGCGCGTTTTCAGACTCAAGATTGGCCACTCTCGCGTTCAGAGAGTCGATGACGCGGCCGGCCTCGCCAAGCTGCGAAATATAGCTTCTCTCTTTGGCTGTATCTACAGGACCAAGCCTCCTAATTGATTGAATCGTTGTACACATTGTACGGGAACTAACTTCGAGGCGTACTGTACAAGTGAGAATTAGAAGTGGATTGTGGCGTTGTTGGTCGTGCGGCTGGTCTCTGGATTTGCGATGAGTTGAGACCGTTTTCTGGATTCCACGGAAACAGACCAGCTGCTTTCCAACCAGAACGAAGTACCCGAGAATTAAATGTATTGCTGCGGGCAGGATGGTAGCAGTTAATAAATGTTTCCTTTTTTATCTGTGCTGCATCATCATATTTTGCCAAATCGGCTTTCTGACTGCGATATTTTGACTTTGGCGGGGCAAAAACACCCAAATCAAGTACCTGAAGAACATGGCTGGAGTGGGCTGGTAAATAGAGAAGCTCTACATCATTCTGTTTACAAATGCATACAAATTCAGCGGTTGTATGGCTGCCATGACGATCCATGATTAAAAGGCGACGACCCCCCGACTCGAGCCTAGTTTCCGGGATAAACATATGTGGAAGCCATTTTATTGCAATATTATTACTTGTCCATCCATTTTCAGGCGTAGTTTATTGCCAGTGAGGAGTGTTATCTGGAAACCAGGTTGATTGAAGGTTGCCGCCCTTGATACTTATCAGCAGTCGGATAGATCAGCCTGTAACACTAATTGGCTCGATTATCGAGATCCATTCGCGCGATTCGGGAGATTTAACGTATGGACGTGTTTTATCAGAGCTTGCAACGACCCTTGAGTTAGAGCAAGCCCCAAGGCCAATCCCATGTTCATCCATATTCCAAATGTTCCGCTGATCAATGTTGTATCGACTTTGGAGCTCCTGGAATCGGGTATAGAACTCAGAAATAAGATCTGGATGAGTTCCATTGATTCTTTTAGCATCGATACTCTTGCCAATACACGTGACGACTTGTGGATTGCGTTGCACAAAGTTTGAGAGCCACCTTTTACCAAGCGGCTCATAGTCAGAATTCTTGCGCCAGATTGGAACCGCCATTTCTCGGGTGCCGGCATGTGTAGGAGGAAATCCCTGGGAATCCTGTTCAAGTATTCATTGGATAAGGTATTTCTCCTGAAATTTAGACAATCGCTGGAATAGTTCGTGACCATTCCTGTTCAACGTCCCACCCTGTCGGCGATGCCTAAGTGTAGATTCAGGAACATCGTCCAGCTTAGCAGCACGTCTACTCGACCAAAATTTGTTAATCCTCAAATTTTCAAGAGCAAGTTTTATGTCTGGTTGACGTTGAGATATGGTAGTTGGATGGTTGTAGAGAAAATACTAGTATCAAAAATAATAATGTCTTTCGATGGGTGCGCAAGCTGGGGGTCGCTTAGCTTATTCTTTTGTCGCACGACTCATTTTGACGCTTGGGACACTCATCCTCAGATTTCATTTGCAGATACCACTACAAGGAGTACGCCTACCGGACAAGCAACCTCTACCGTGAAACCCACCACAGGGAAAAGCGTGAAAATCCCATGGATCCCTGTATAAGCTTTCGTCATTCTACGAACACCCTATCACCGCGAGAGAGAGCGGTGTAAGGGCCTTCTTGCCGGATTCGAACCAGCTTCCTCTTGTCTCAAGTGAGGCACGTATCCTACCTGCCCAGACTCTACAAGGGGGAAGGACCCAGACGGTGTACCACTGCACCATCCGACCCTTGTCCATGTACTGGGTGAAGAGGAAACCAAGCACTTAAATGTTCGGTTGGTAACAGCCCCACCTCACCTAATCGCTTTGCTACTAGGTGAGGGACAGCAAAACGCAATTTTATTTTTGACACTTGATGCGCCAATTGAAATAACTCAACCACAACATTGTAGATTGATTTTAACTTCTGTTCATATGATGAATGAGATACAACTTAAGGCTTTTCACCATTCTTCGTTTCATTATAAGTCTTACTGCGTGAGCTAGAAGTTCGCAAAGTTGCCAAAATTGAATTCTGAAAAATCACTTCCTGACCTTTGGTGCCACAACTTCCCACCACCATCCTTAGAGATTACTGTTAAGCATTAATCCATAAAGTAAACATCTTGAAATATCAAATATCTATCATTTTGCCATTTGCCTAAGAGTAAAGCGATTAGGTAAGGTGGGGCTGTGACCAACCGAACAATTACATGGCCAAGTATCGAAAAACATCGATCTAGGTGTCTTAAATTTCACCGATTGTCGCCTTCTAAATGATCGCAGATGATAACATATTACCATCTGCGTAAATGGTAGAAATCACGGTTACCTTTTCGCGATGTCTGTCCTGACTACATGTAGTTCTACCCAGCTTTTCTGAATCGCAAAGCTCTTGGGGGTGGAGATTGATAAAATATACGATAATATATGTCAGTGAAATATAATTCACTGATTGAAGCGGAGCGATAGGGCTATTGGGCTTTATAAATCACGGTGGAGAGTATGGACAAGTTGGCCTTGAGTATTGTGTTATGCTCAGCTTGCATCACCGTAGGTAGATGAACATGGGATGACACAGGCCAAGGAGGCGCAGCCACCGGGAGGACTTCAAACCGCTGCACGGACCTGGTAGATTGTTTGCTCTGTTTGACAATCACGCGAACAAGTGTTGGACCAGGGTAGTGTGCAGATCCAGAGAGAAAGGAGACTAGTCAAGTACTCATATATGTATATAAGGACTAGCAATGTCCCAAGTAGAAGGACACAATCAAGCAATCATATCTCTCCATCCATACTTTGTAGAACGTTAACAAACGATCAAGCATTACTAGGCAAGTGCATGTACCCAATCAGACACCTCGTAAAACAGGTTATGAGCCCGGCGCATCCC
>JAKRRZ010001345.1:0-11860 GCA_022627015.2 Podosphaera aphanis
CCAGTATCTTCCATGATATCCCCAAACCCCTAAAACGTGAATAGAGTTTGGCACTAGCTTAGCTTCCGCTAAGCGAGTGTATCCAAGCATCAACCATGTTAACAGACTAGGGAATTATAACACTTCGACAATACTAATATTTTAACTTGATATTTTGACTTGATCTTTTTCGTATCTAAAGGATGTACAACATATATATGTAAGCAACTCTCAAAGTGATTCCAATAATATTGACAGACAAAACAAGAAGCCCACTCATTCTGCTAATGAAACTTCAGTACTTAGTCAGAATGCCCAACGTCGCAGACATAAGACAACATCCCTATAATTACCATAATCTTCGAACAAGATGTAAATGACTTATCCGATCTTGATGTTCCATATTTGAAACTTTCAGGCTCAAATTCCAACAGTTAGTCCGTTGTGTCGTGTACTCGATCTCAGCCTCATCATGCGATAAGTGTTGTTTTATGCAACTCATCTTACTACTACTGGTGGCCCGCATAAAGGTCGTTTTGCTTGAGGATATGCAAGTTCATATGCAGGTGAAAATTCTTTTCCTTGGTCAAAGCACAGAGAGAGGGGAAGGAGAGAAGGTCTGAAAATTCGCTGAGAGCCATTCCCCCCGACTTTAAGATCAGTTCCACTTCTCTTTCATTCATCATTTTATACTATCTAGTTTCACTGTGGACGGCGCTGTAGACGAAAAAATCTACTTTTGAATTGAAAATATGAAACTAAGCAGTTTGTTATTCACACGTGACAAAGTTCAAGTTACAAAAGTCATTTTTCGTTAAGTTAACACGTATTTAGTAGACGTTAAAAATGAATGAAAGTGATATGGAAACTACTCTCAAAGTCGGGGGGAATGGCTCTCAGCGAATTTTCAGACCTTCTCGCCTTCCCCTCTCTCTATGCTTTGACCAAGGAAAAAGAATTTTCACCTGCATATGAACTTGCATATCCTCAAGCAAATCGACCTTTATGCGGGCCAGCAGTAGTAGTAGAGGAAGGGCGGGCAATTTTTCGATGCGTCGTTGGTATCGTTTCCAAATGTACGAACGAATTGAAAGTTTAACGTGTTGACCTGGGGACGGCGACTCTTTCAACAATGGTGTTGCAACGCTTTTGCTAACGTTGATGAGAACGTCTTGGATTGGCATCGGACTCACCAAGATGAAATTCGGGCTGATATCTGCCCCGGAATGGTGGATGCCATGGCATGGGGTGGTCAAGCTGGCCTGGCGACTAGGAGAAATCCGGTTATACTCAAATCAAGCTACGTCGGCGGTGATCGGCACATGTCCAAATGTTGCCAGGTATTTTGCTCCGACAAATTTAAAGTGCAGTTTAATAATCCTTGCCTTTTTAGAACTCGATGGCCATTGTGGGAACAATTGGCAATCCCTCACTGTTTGTCACTTTTACGGCGAATCCATATTGGTCGGAAATCACCAGTAAACTCCATCCGGGAGAAAAGCAAATTGATCGCCCAGATCTCATCACCATCGTCTTCAAGCTGAAACTTGATGCTCTCCTGATGAACATCAAAGAGAAGGCAATGTTCAGTGTTGCAATTGGAACAGTCTACACCGTCGAATATCAAAAACGCGGTCGCCCAAATTCTGGTGTTCCTTCATCCTCAAGATGTTCCGCGCACCCCGCAGCAGATCGATGAACTGGTGACTGCGCAACTGGACCCTCGGATGGCATCATGTGAAGGGCCTGTCTCGAATAACTCAAAGATAAGGTTATATTCATAAGCTAAGAAGTGCGTGAAGTATATGTACATGTGAAGACCAATATCTTATATAGTCATTCCTACCTTCCCGACCGAACTCCTTAGAATATCATGGAACATGCAAGACTATTTCCTGTCTTCCAGAATACCACTGAACCATTCTGCTGCTTTGTGGAAAGTTCGTGAAGGTTCTTCCATAACTCCAAATTATGATCGTCGTATCTTAAGTGGATCCAAACAACATCCTAATCAGGCAAGTTGGTGATCGGCGCCATAAATAGTACAATAAGCGAGGGCGCTAAGCCCGAGTTTACAACAAGGGTTGTAAACCCTTACACATCACGCGCGGAAACGATGAAAAGGATGTTGGTCCATAGCCCCTGCAGTCCTACCCATCCATCTTCGCCACGCATGGACCGTGGACGCTGTACAAAGAGGTATCCGAAAGAATTCTGTGAAGCCACGATCGCCCCAGAGGACTCATATCCCCAGTACGTTCTATATGTCATTTAATTTGAGACCGATCTAAATGGTGGCTAAGTATGCCAGGCCTAACAACGGTGTCACTTGGACCAATCGTCAGGGGTTTGTTTGCCTTTGACGATCGCTGGGTGGTTCCTCATAATTTCTACTTCACCATTAAATATCAAGCTCGTATTAATGTGGCTTGGCTAGAGAAATCTACGCCGTGAAATACCTAGCCAAATACATCTATAAAGGCGTGGACCGGACAACGCTTCAAATCGCGGTCAAGTGGGATGGGATCATGATGACCTTGTATAGTAGATACATCTGTGGTAGCTCTGCAAGTGCAAAACCTTTGAACTACCGAGGCCTTTCATTTAGACTGGTTTAACTGTGTGCATTCTTGCATTATCCAGCAGCCCAGAAAATGTGGCTTTCTATTTTTAAATACAAAGAGCGCAGATGTATTAACACCCCTTCACTGGCCACCATTTTGCTTTCATTGACTCTCTCCGTAACCGTAGTGATAATTAATATGCAAGGGTTCGATGCTGGATCACGAAGGCACTGAAATTATTGAAGAAACTCTGATACCAAGTTTGGAAGCTCTTCCGTTTGTTCTGGTGCATGGAACTCCCAAAGGTCTTATGGAGAAATTACACGCCTTTGCCGAGCCTCTTGGCTACTCTTTAGCCAAAGAACTCACGAAGGCCCATAGACTTCCCCAGCTAGACGCCAATGTTGGGACTATGGACATCAAATGTTCCAAGGGGCACAAGATTCGGGCTCCTAAAGGCAAGAAGCAGAAACGCTCTTCTAGGATGACAGAGTGTCCTTTTCAGTTGATCGCTCGCGGAAATCGAGGGACTTGGACGCTTAAACTGTAGCGATCACAGCCACATTGCTGTTGATACTAGAGCCCAATACGGTCAAAGAGAACCCTGACGATAGATAAGGTCGACAGAATTCAAATTGCCACCAAAAGTGGCATCAAATCAAGTTAGATATTAGATAAATTCGGGGCGGAAGAGCCTGATTGCATCTTGCAGCCCACCGACATCCGTATAAAGAAAGGTGAGCTTCAAGCTGTGGAGCTATAAAATAAATTGCCTACCCAGGCTCTAGTTCTAGGGCTAGAATAACGAGAGCACTGGTTGCATGTCCTTTAAAAGAATCCAGAGCCACGGAAGATAGCTCGTCTCTTTATGGGACGTCTTTCTACTTCCCGCGAGCTACCACAGGACAACCATGAAGTCATCATTCTTGACTGTACTTAAAAGACAAACAGGTACAAAATGCCTTTGTTGGACATTGTGGCGCAAAGTTGCTTCAGGACAACATTTAATGTTGTCTTGTGCTTTCTCTCTATTAAGATCCAGAATGAGTACTATTGGGCCCTAGAACAATTGTTGGGCTTTTATCGCTTTGTCTGATCAACGCGAAGCAAGCGGCGAGAGACACGTGTATAATGTGCGGGCCTGGTTGGAGAATATGTATACCACTCCCTGTTCCTTACACCTTGTAGAAGTTTTCTCGCCCGCGTGGGTAAGCATGTGATGCGTAGATTGGCTTGTCGACGGTATTGACCCTTCAGTAACCTAGTGCTGAAATAATTGTCACGGTTTCAGATGTTTCGCTAAGTGGTAAACTTGTCTGCAAAAGAACATTGCGCACAGACTAGCTAGATCGCTTACCGGCCTCGGGCGCTTATTAGTCGATAAATCATCCATGAATAGTCATCAAGGTCGTTGCCTCTGCACAGGGAGGAACATCTTGACGACCATTATTATTAGCATCATCTTCTTGACGCCAAACAAGCTCACGGGTGGATACATCTAATTCTGACAAACGAGATGAACTTAGATTGTTTGTTCAGGTTCATTCACAGAAGATAGTCTGATGTATCTAACATATATTAGTTCCGAGACAAGAAAGGATAGCAAGTTCTCCACATAATCATTTTCCACTGCCGATGACTAGCCTTTCACCATAACCAAATAATATTTGATGATTAATTTCATAGAGGCAGCAGCAGTGGGCCGAATCGATAGTAATTCCTTTCTCTTCGAGAGCCTTCCAGGCTTTGGCGAGCCTTAGATCATATTCCGTCACTTTCAGATAATTCAAGGGATAGTGTGGAGAGAAACGCATTCGGCGAGCGGTTTAGACATGTGTAGGTCAGAGCGATATGGCGAGAGATTCTATAAAGTCTATTTAGCTAGGCCTAATTCGGAAATGACAAGTGAAAATGATAAGTGAAGTCAACGCTAAGCACTATCGTATGGGTAGCGTGAAGTCAGAGTTGGCGAAAGTCTTATGAGCTTAGACTGGCGTTCATGCGGCCGAAATATTCAGAACTTACTCCAATTACGCATCCCCAGTGAATCCCTATATCCCTTTATTCACTTAAGTATTACTACTTCCGTTCTCGAGCTAGCAAAACCATCACACCGGCAAAGTAATTGGTCGCAGATATGGCAATCTCGACCCCAAACCAAGTATATGTAGTACATCTACTCATACCTCAAGGAAGGTTAGAACGAGTCAACTAAGAAAGCCAGCCCTTTGTCAATCCGAACAATCTTCGGTACTGTGTCGCTCTGCTTTATGAAAACTCCAGAATATTGTTCGTTCCAATCCCTCTTAAAGAACCGTGCGACGACAACAGGATGACGCGCAACCCCGATAAAGTTTTTACCGCAGAGAAGCCAAAGGCAGCAGATTGTGGATATAAATATATCGACACCTTGGGAGAAATCGATATTCATGAACCGCAGGATCTGACGCGGGAGAAAGTGAACGGGTTCATCCTCTGGTTCATCCGAACTCGTACGCAGCGAGAATATCGAGACGAACAACTATGGCACAGCTTTCGGGAGGCTTTCGAAGGATGGAAGGAGCATACCTTCCAGGTGAGCTCAAATCTGGCGCGGGAAGATCTCCAGACCTATCTTCGCGCCAACGGCGTCCACGTCATTATCAAAACAGGCGCTCGCATGCACTCTGAATTGGCACGATTGGT
Organism: Podosphaera aphanis; assembly: GCA_022627015.2. Lineage (NCBI taxonomy): Eukaryota > Fungi > Ascomycota > Leotiomycetes > Helotiales > Erysiphaceae > Podosphaera > Podosphaera aphanis. Next base: position 5,229 of record JAKRRZ010001345.1, read on the forward strand.
ACAAGATGACGAGCAACGCCCCTGGACCGATGACGACGTACAGATCCAGCTCGAGAGGTATCGCGTCTTCAATTCTCGGCTTTATCCGCGAAAGGGGAGTCCTCGCGCCAAGGATGCAATGCAAACCAAGCCTACGACGAAAAGCAAGTGTCGATCACGAATTATAGACCGGAAATTAACGACCGCTCAAGACTGCCTGGTTCGCACGGCTCATGCAGACCCGGCACGTCGACGAGCACAATATACGCCTTCATTCGGTTACCCGAATGAACCAACCTCAAGTAAAATTTGCCAGTCGATTCCTCTCCACACGCAGGGATACAGAGCTCCAGATCGGGAAGAGTACAATGACTGGCCAGGTGAATGGCAGGGTAACAAACTCAGCTATTTAGAAATTGAGGATAGGGCTGACGATAGCCAATCAGATACCGAGCAAAAAACGCCACTCTACTATGACGATGTCGATGACGATAAAGCCTGTTTTGACCATTATGAAGAATTCAACTTTGACCATGACGAAGACGATGCCCTCGACTATGATGAAGAAGATGCCCTGGACCACGATGAAGAAGCTCCCTCGGAACATGACGAAGAAGATGCCCTCGATCACGATGAAGAAGCTCCCTCGGAACATGACGAAAAAGATGCCCTCGACCACGATGAAGAAGCTCCCTCGGAACATGACGAAGAAGATGCCCTCGACCACGATGAAGAAGCTCCCTCGGAAAATGACGAAGAAGCTCTCTCGGATCATGAAAAAGAAGTTCCCTCAGACCATGACGAAGAAGATGCTCTCAGCTACGATGAAGAAGTTCCTGTCAATCAAATGGAAAATAATCACGACGACTTCTACGACGACGAAGAAGGAGACCAGGGCTACGTTGATTCCGTGAATTATTTCTACGACGACGACACTGGCTATTGTGATGGTTATAACGTCGAGTACCATGACGACGGGTACTCGGATGACTATTCTTATTAGTAATTAAATCTCGTCGCAGTTCTTGTATAGTCTGTCACGTATACCCTTTTGTGTTGTAGTAGTAGCTTAGCTCAGGTAGAATATTAGAGCGGATCAAATCAGCATTATGAAATTCTAGAATTCACCCGATGGTATTGATAATTTAAGTGGTTTCAGAGGAATTGCGATCACCCGAGTAAACATTCAAAGTGTTAACGTTCACAACTATGTTTGAATAGAAGTTAACCGAGCCGGGCCGAGTCATACTGAACCGAACTGAAGTTTCTCATCATATCTTCTACAACCTCATTCCTCTGTCAAGCTCTACTTTGAAGCCATATTTATCGTGACTCTACAAAACGCATACCTATGAGGCACTGACACACCCGCTAGCTTCTCGTACAATTCATACCAGATCAGACAGCGCAGCAACATGCCAGACCTCATTTCCTTCCCATCCGATGATTGGTGCAATTGATGCGCGGATCGTGGTTGCGCATTACCACTCCTGTGCAATACTGGTTCGTCGTTGAAAAGCTGCAGCACGCACACATGCGTCGGGATACACAAAGTAGGGTCAGGTCGGTACGCTAGCGATGACGATATTTCGGAGTCGAGGGCAAACACTGGTGGATCTCGCGTGTCGGGACATGGTGTCTGTCTTTGTCTGGCAATTTTTCCTTCTCGGGTTACTTCCCGCGCTAGGTATTCTCTGCCAGTCGGCTGAACACGGTCGGCCCGTCTCCTACTCTTACATGTCTATAATGATGATGTGGTCAATTTGAGGGAGCGAGAAAGAGACGCATGAATTGGCCGAGAGATAGGAGGCGTTGACTCTATCTACAAATAATATGCAAGCGCGAGTCTTTTGTCCCCTCGCGGGACCAAACAGGTCAAGGAGATGTCTTCTCTCAGTCACTCATTACTAGAAAAACTAGGCGACATAGACCAGTACCACGACGTACTGGGTGTCATATCTTAGAGACTTACTCTCCCGGCAGCACGTAGTCAGAGAGAATCGTCCTTCTTGGATCCCATCAGAGCCTATGGTAACAATTTCTGTAACTTCCTAATGTACCTTGGCTATTTGAGTTGAACAATGGGATCAATTACTTTAATGCGCAGACAAAGGCAGCAGGTGCGTAACATACGCTTTTTGAGGCGGTTCTAAAAATTCCAGCAAGAACAGGACTTCGACTTATAGCTAGTAGAGGGCAACGTTCCTTCGATAGAATCATCCCTGATTTATAGACCGTGAAATGGCAGACACTCACTGATTAGTGTTAGATCATCAACGGCTAGATAAATAGTGTGATAAAACATGACAGGTAAATTAATAATCTTAAAATGGACAATCGTTGCGACGTAGTCTCTCAACCTTTCTATTCAGAGAGTACTTTGTTCACGAAAAGATGTCAAGAGAGAGAGAACGACAATTAGCGAGATCGTTAGAGATAACTAGATATTCAACTTTTCGAATCGTTGACAGTGCCCCTTCTCGACGTTACATTCCTAATCCGAAGGTAGTTCAGTGCGACGCTTGCATTGGTTTCCATTCGTTCTCTCGCTACCGCACTCAAGCTTTGTGCGCCCTTGGCGGCGCCCTTCTCCACTGTGGTAAGTGCTGCCACCAACGCCGATGCATCAACTGCCTCGGGCCACAATCTGCAAACGACCACAAGTGCCCGCTCCGCCCCTGCCCTTTCAAGGGCAGACTTATCTATCCTTCAGCAAAGATGATTGCGGAACTCCGATCTCGTAACCGTATTAGCTTCTGGAAGGAACGCTGCGCGAAGGCCGCTGCCGCTGCCGCTACTGCAACTTCAACCTCGGACGGCAGCTCTAGAGCGCCGACTACTTCCTCTGAGATCTCCACTTCCTCATCTCAACGTGCACCTGCAGCCAACCAAAACCGGTTCACATCATTAATATCTGCTTCGGATGGATCTATGGATATAGACCTAGACAAGCATATCACCAATCACACTTCCAACAGTACTTCTCATGAGCAGTAGAGCTTATTTCAGGAGCGCTCCCCGCCTCGTCTCCGTTTCCTCCAAGCAAACGTTGGGCGTGGTGGATCGTCTCACCTCATTCTTCTACAAGCTGCATTTCAAGGAAAGTATGATGTGATCTTTGTTCAAGAGCCTTGGGCAAAAACAATGAACCTCAAGAATGTGACCAAGTCTCAGCTTGCCTTCGTCACCTTCACTCCTCCTGACCGGGACTGGAAAAATGCGTGCCCGCGCGTTCTGACCTATGTCCGCAAAAATTACAACCTCTGACCTGTCCAGTTAGATTCTGGTCTCACCCGATATTGTCACCCTTCGTCTCCGGAGCTCTTCCCTCCAAGAGGTCATCAATGTTTACCGACAACCTCAAGCACCCATGCCCGAGAGCCTCAGCACACTCTTAAACTGGCCGGTTGAACCGAACTCCACAATTACGAGAGACTTTAATCTTCACCACGAACTTTGGGAGCCCAACGTGTCCCACTCGTCCGACGTTAGCACCTTCATCGAATGGATTGACAATCTTTGTCTGGGGTCAGCAGTGCCCTACGGAGCTTCCACCCATCGTGCCGGCCATATCCTTGACCTAGTACTGACGAATATGGAAGGACTCTCAGCCAGTGTAGCTCCGGAGATACGTTCAACTCCTGATCACGAGACAATCTCCAGCTTCGTTCAACTCTCGTCATCTCAAAGGCGTCATGCAACGCTAAAGCTGCCCAAACTCAACAGCAACAATGCTGAAGTATTTCGCCGGGCCCTTTACGCTACCGCTCCCCCAGCCTTCTGCTTGAGGACCCTTCACCTCAGCTCTTAGGCACGGTCACTACATCAGGCATCGCCACTCTCTCGGCAATCCTGCTTTCATCCAACTCGCCAAGGCCCGCATGTGTCCCATGCAAAGATTATTGGAATCACGAATGCTCGGAAAACCACCGTCACTATCTCGAATCACGCCACAGCTGGGATCAAGACCTCATTAGCGTGGCTCACAAAAACTTCCGGAAAGCTGTTAGACGGGCCAAACGGGAATATAAGCGATCCAAGTTAGATAACGTGTCTTCGATTCTGAAGGCCCATAAAGTCGTCGGATGGCGCAAGTTATCTAGTCGTTTCAGCCCCCCTCCAACTCTATTTCAGGGTGTCACACGCAGCACCCCGACTGAGCGTGCAGACGTATTCTTTCGTATTAAGCTTGCCCGCGCAACTAGCCAACTAGCCAACTAGATGGCTCCATGAAAACCTCTACATGCCCACTGCGTGCGATCCCAGCACCTCTCCGTCGATGAAGATGAGGTACCTAACTGTCTTCTGGAAGTTTCATCAACAAACGCGGGCCATGATCATTTATCTGTTTCAGCTCTCCGCCTCACTTGGGGAGTGGATACATGGTGTTCGTCGATTGTTCACCCCTACAGTCTCTGTCTGGCCTTTGGTCATCATCCCAGCATCTTCCGCCGCGTCGAAGTGGTCATTATTCCTAAGCCACACAAGGATGACCTCAGAAACCCCGCCAACTGGCGACCAATCTCGCTTTTCCCAGCTCTCGGCAAAGGGCTGGAACGCCTCATGGCAAGACGCCTTGCTTTCTGGGCCTTGTCAAATCGGGTTATCTTACCGACGCCATTCGGAGCGCTTCCTGGAAGATCCGCCATGGATTTCGTAGAATGTCTGGTTCACGATGTCGAAAAAGCATGGGAGACAAAGCAGGTATGCACTCTCGCCACCCTAGCCACCCTCAATATTCAAAGTGCTTTCGATAGTATTCAGCCTGGCCGCCTCTTCGTTCGTCTTCGCGAACAGGGATGGCCTTCAGTATATGATAATTGGGCCGTTTCCTTCGCCTTTCCCGGAAAAGTTCACCTCAGAGTGGATGAATACGTCGGCGACTTCTTATATATTCCGCACGGCTTGCCCCAAGGATCCCCCACATCCCCAATACTTTTTCTTCTCTTCCTCAAGTCTTTATTCAAACTCGGGGTTCCTACATTTGGTTATATTGACGACGTGGCAATCCTTTCGGTCTTAAAATCTCTAGTCGATACTTCTCGTCTGACCGCCAACGTGGTTGGAAGCAGCACCCGTTGGTGCAATTAGAATGGTCTCTCTCTGGCAGGAATAAGATAGAGCTTCTGCATATTCATAGATCCTGTCAGCCTCTTTCTCTGGTAGCTATCAACGGCGTCCTAATGACCGCCAATCCAACTTTGAGGTGGCTAGGCGTCTTTCTTGACACCAAGCTCTTTTAAAAGACATGTGCAAGAATTGAGCGCCAAGACACAACGGGTCAGTGCCCACATACGGCAGCTTTGAAATACCAACCGTGATGTACCCACATCTTTTCTGTGCACTACAGTCCTGGCTGCGGCGCTCCCCGTACTTCTGTACGGCGCTGAGGTTTAGTGGCGTGGCCATACCAACAACCGTCGCGGCCGCCTCACTTCTACCCGGTCTCAATACCTAGTAGCCACGGTGTCTCGAGCTCTGGTCAAATTGGCAAGAGCAATTCCCCCGGTATACAAAACCACTCCGACTGCAGCACTATTAAGAGGGATTTGGCTCAAACCGGCACATATTCTTCTTGCGGAGATGCGCCTCAACTCCGCCATTAGAATAGCCGCTGCCAATGACCTTCACCCTGTTGCCAAAGGATCTATGGAGTCCCGCGCGCATACCCGTCTAACTGAAACATTACTGCCCGTTTCCCCGTTTCCCCGCCCTCGGCTCGTACCGTCCTCGAATGGAGCCTCTCCAATCCTTACCTGGACTGACCTCCCCCGAAGCTTTTTCCCGGTGTATTAGCGAGTTACCTTTGTGGGATATCCTTGTCTTCTCAGACAGCTCCAAACAAAAAAATGAATCTACTGGGACAGGTGCCGTCGTTATTCATAAGGGAATCACTCTAGCAGAGGTGAAAATTCCGCTAGGCCCCGATTTCGAGGGTTATGACTCCGAAGTCATCGGTACCATCGCAGGGCTCGAGGCTGCTGTAGTGGCTCCCTCTATCCACTTGGCTACTTATATTCACGTTATCATAGACAACCAAGAGACAGCTCGACGCCTTCTTGATGTATCACCCTCTAAAACCTCGCAGCAAGAAATTCACGAATTTCGACATCTCGCCTCTAAGTGGCCCACTCGGAGAATATTACCAACCGCAGCTCCTGGCAAGTTACGCGTGATGTGGTCGCCTGGCAATTTGGGCATCCCTAGGAATGAGCGAGCTGACAAGCTGGCTGGAGAGGCTGCCCGCCAACCGGCTCCTCCCGCCGCATCTCTCGCTGGAGCTCGTGCAAAGATCAAAAAGTATATATGGGACCTGACTTCTGCATGGTGGCAAAACCAGGCGCCTTCCACCTATTGTGAATTAGGGATGCCGTTTCCCATAAGGCTCCCGAGGAGTTTTGACTCCCTCGCCATAGCCTTAAGTAGCTCATTCAATGCTGGAACGGACACGGAGACTTTCGCAATCACCACGACAGATTCCGGCACGAAGATACCCTTTTGACTTGCTCTTGTGGGGGTTACGAGTTGTTATGGATCGAGAGGTAGCACAACAAGCAAGAATTTGGAAAGTTAAGATTTAATAAAGCTAAGGATCTAAAGCACTAAACATAGAGTATTTAACTACACTCCTTGGAGGTCTAATCTTGTGTGTG